>JXTC01000169.1:577844-624136 GCA_002914845.1 Trema orientale
TTATTGGACAAATTTCACAATTTATCTGAAGAAAATAGTTCGAATACGAAACTAAACATCTGATAATTCTAGGATAATATAATGTGAAAGATTCCAAGAGTGATATCAAATAATTAGTGACCCTACGCACTATATAAATACGGGGGAACTGAGGAAAACAATTCCTACCTTGCTAATAAAGAGTGGCTCGACCTTTTGGGGCTGGGTCCCATCAAGGTTAAAAAAATCAAACCAGCTTTTCCACTGAGAAGAATTAAACAATGCGAAATCCAGCTTTTAGCTTGGCGACTGACCAAGTTTGTCAAAGGCTTTCACATACCAAGAAAATGAAAAAGGAAAAGAAAAAAAAATCCATAATTAAGTTAAATTTTGCATATTCACCTCCCAGCCCAGGCTACTGGCTCTTTGATATACAGCACCACCAATGAGGGCAACATCTCGAAACACAACTAGTCCAACAAGTCCAGCTTCATAACCCAAAGACAATGAGTTAATTTTCTTACTCTAATATAAATAAAATATGAATGAACAGAACAATAAGCTTATTCTATCATTTAGATTAGTTGCACAGCCATATAAGATAAACATATACGCTAACACACACATATGACATATCCAACAGCACACCAGAAACTCAAATTGAACCACTTACGGTGAAGAAGATCCTGATGTACCATTGCCAAAGCAACACATCCAATAAGAACCTTTACCATGTAAAAACGACAGATTAGTAAAACATGTATCAGAGCAATGCAGCCATAAATTTACACCAGAAACACTAAGCTTACTAATTGAACAAAGGTTTATCATTTACCTTGTCAGCTAATGGATCAAGATAGGAACCAACAACAGATTTAATCCCCATTTTCCTGGCCATGTACCCATCTAGCTACACAATGCAATAACGAGTATCAAAATCTTTGTTGCTTTCCACATTCACCATCTCATTATCCACGTAATATGAATAGCCATTTAGCCGTTTGAGCTAATCTCAAATGGTTTGATCCGGAGTTCAAGTTCCCGTAAACGTATCTAGTGTGTGTGTATATATATATATATGGGAGAACTGCAAAAAAATGCCCTCAAATTAAGTATTATGCAATTTAAATCTTGAAGATTAGATTTTGCAAAATAATAGAGATTAAGAAATCCTGAAAATTAATACCCAGAACTGATTTTTTAACCAATTTTAGTAACCAAAATATATATATATATTTTTTCCATTAAAACCGGATTAATCCTTATTGTTCTCAAAATTATTTATTGTTCTCCTCAAATTTGAGGATATTATCATCTTTTATCAGTTAAACTCAATGTATTAATTTTCAGAAATTCCTAATATGGTAAAATTTACTGAGTCCAATTAAAATTGGATAACACTCAAACCTCGGCGTATTAATACAAATCTCTATTGCATTCATACCCAGTCGGTTGCTCCAGAAATTGCCAAACCCACCAATGCAGAACCATACCACTCATTCATAATCATCCTGCATAATGCAATTAATTAAGCTTCTCAAAAAACCCAATTAAAAGGGGAAAAAAACTAGTGATGGAAAATGAAATGTACCATCCAAGTATAGGACCGGAGATTAACCGGCTCATGGAGATCACGTTGGGCCAATTGACAAAGCTATCCACAAAATCGCCGGTCCACCGGTTCGAATCGACGGCATCGGTCCCGAACCGGCTCGACGAAACAGAAACGAATTCCAAATTGAGAGGAAAGCTGGGGCGCCGCCGAAGCAGATGCAGATTCAACGCTTCAATTTTGCGGCGAACGACGCCGTTTCCGCGGAGGTAGAGAGGGGTGGCGGACTGGGAGAGCTTCCATGGCTGAGAGGAGAGGAAGAGTGGGCCCTGAAGTGGGGCAATCCAATTGGACAAAGGAGAGAGGAATCTAGACGAAGACTGAGAAGGGAAGCGAAATAAGGGGTGGATCAGGGGATTGGATAGAGCGGCGTGAGGTGGAGCCGAGATCGAGAAGGCTGTTGTGGCTGTAAGAAAGCTTCTCGAACTTTTGGGTTTTCTGATAAGAGCCCTGAGGGACCCGTAGATCGCCATTACTGAAGCATCCTCCTGTGGTGGTGGTGTTCACTAGAAAATGGGGAAGAAGAAGGAGTGAAAAGGAAAGAACTTTTTTAGGTTTTGCAGAGGTTTAGCTTTTGGGCCTAGTCGACACGAAAGCTTGAACAGGAAAAGTTCACAGATACCCGTTTTCAAACCATATGTCCATCAATACCCGTTTTTATACCCATTTTTGGAGAAATGTAGACCACTACTATTTTACGTATGAAATCTAGACCATAGTATACATTTAATGCATTAAATATATACCGTGACCTACATTTCATATATAAAAATTATACTAAAAATTAGCACATATTTTAAAATGTATAGCATAGGTCAAATTTATAATGAAAAATATAAACTGTGGTAAATATTTATATTGTAAATATATATCGTTCATGTTTTGCACATAAAATGTGTACTTCATGCATAAAATTTACATTGTAAATGTGGACGACTCATATTTCACATATAAAATGTGGATTATAAGAACGGGTATTTTTGAAAGAAAAATTAAAAATGAGTACTAATGAAAATAAATTTTAAAAATGAGTACTAGATGTAAATTTCTCAAAGTGAACGTGTTAGGCTTAAGTGTTTCTACGTGGTTTTTTCTCATAAGGCTTGAGGCCCAATAACGCGGCACAAAAAAGACGAACTTTGATTTTTTATGGTAATTTTTCAATGAAATTGAACAATCCTAAATTTGAAATTATTTGCTAAATTGCAGTTTTAATTAGAAAAATACTATTTTTTCATATTATCTCAAGTAACTAAAATGGTTACCCCCATGTAACGCAACTTCTTATCTCGAGTACATTGAAAAATATTAATTTTGAAGAAAACGTGGTATTGTTATAAATATTTATTAAAAATGTAACTTTTCTAAAATATTTTAAAAAGTGATATTTTTCTAAATCAATCAAAGGATTTTTAAAAAAATTCGGCTTATACGAGATTTTTCAATTTTTGGTACTTTAGGCTTGGAATTTTATAATAATTCCCACGAAAAATAGTCACATGGCATAAACCCAGGGCCAGGGTTCAAGCCCAAGGCAAAGAAGTTTAAAAGAGAAAACTACACATGATGTCCCTTTTGGGAACCTAACATAAGTCTATGCCTCTTTTTAAAACTTGTAACTTTTATATCCCTTTTTAAAATGATTAGAGTTGCTTTGACTATTTTACCCTTATTTCATCTCTCTCTTCTCTCTTAGGCTTTCCTGCAAGTAGGGATGACAATATAACCCACGGTTATGAGTATTCGTGATTATCCAATCTGAACAGGGAGAGGAAAAACTGCTCAAGCGGGAAAAATGACTAGGGCAGGGAATAACTTTACCGTTAATATGTGGCTATGGTGCAGAGATGATATTAGCATAATCCGCACCGTACCCGTCCCGATATTTATATTTATATGGAAAAATTATTATATATATAAATATATATTTAATTTTACACTATTTATATTCTTATATCTTTGGTAAAATAATGAATTTAGAGAGTTATATGTACTTATATATTTAAATTTTAGACTTTGAAAGTTATTAGTATATTATTGTGTTGAATGTTTTGTTGGTTATAAAAAGGATTTAGTATTTTCATCTTAATTTTTAATATTTTATCATTATCAATGAGTAATGAGTAACCACAGTTTTTTCCGTTATCTGTTGGTTAATACACGGACCCTTCTCACATAATAATTAATGAGGTGAGTATGACATTGTAAATGGCTTTCGGGGATAGGGATGGTAGCTGAAAAATCGTCTCTGATTTGCTTGTTGCCATTCATACCTGCAACCTCTCAAGCTATACCAAAATGACGCCGCTAGAGACATTCTGAATGGTAAGACTCTCGATCTAGTCAAACAGAACTAGGAGTGTGCAGAAAAACCGCTAAATCGATCAAATCGACCGTAACTGAAAAATAAACCGAAACTGATAAAATCAAAAATCGAAAAAACCAAAAAGTAAAAAAACCAACGTTGTTTGGTTGATTTTCCTTTCAATTCCAAACCGACGGAACCGATACTTTAATTTATATATCTAAATCTATATTTATCTACTTAAATTTTCATATTTATGATTTTATAGTTATTTTGTACTTCTATTTCACAAAGTAGTTTTAGTTTAAAGTTAGAACATTCTTTAAAAAAAAAAAAAACACAATAATTTTTTTTTAAAATATTCTTTTTTAAAGGTTTAAATCGTAAAACCGACCAACCGAACCGAAAATTTGACAGAGTAAGCCAAAAAAATCGAAAAAATTGACAAAACCGACCGACCATTTTTAAAATTAAAATATTTGATTTTTTCGGTTAAAAACTGACCAAACCGACTAAATAATCGGTCGGTTTTTTTATATATTTTTTTAGTTGGTTGGTTTTTAGTTTGAGCCAAAAAAAATCGAAAATCGACCAGTCGATTTGATAAGTCTAAAAAAAACTGACCAGGCCAACCGATGCTCACTCCTAATTAGAAACCAAGTATGTGTGATGCCAGTGCTGTGACTGCGAAATCACCATTTAGCCCAAGCTCCTTGCATCAATTCCCAAAATTTCGTCCATCTTCTCATCCATGCTCGTTAAACCCTGAGGTCTAATACTAACAGGCTTTTTCTCCTTCATCTTCTCCGACAAGACATCATCGGTGAATCCAACCGGAGTAATGAACTCCTTGCCGGAAAGATCTGAGATGGAGCTGGATGAGCCAATCCCCTCCTTCATTTTAACCCGATTTTCCACTCTTCGCTTCTTCGATTCACTACTAAGTTTTCTATCATTTATATTTTTCCTCATTTCCTTTTTACTTTCCTATTGAGATATGGTTAAATGTTTTGATATGGGTAAGTTAGTAGTTAATGTTTAAACTTCGTAAAACTATAATATTGTATTAATTGTACTCAAAACACCAATCATGGATTCATTACAAGAACTAAAAATAAAATCTTGATAATCAGCGGTGGAGAACTTTAAAAGTAACTTATTAAATTATGGAATTTGGTTGGTAGTTACAGTATTCTATTAGCAAATTACCCTAAAAAGTGAAATAACATTAAGTTATTTACCAATAAAAATCAGTATATAAATGGCATATGATGTTAGATTAATGCTATCAGTGTTACGTTAGTGATTTACTTGTAGAAAAAATGGTTGCAAATCAGAATATATTATTGTTTTAGGGAAAAAGAGAGAAAAAATGATAGTAAATTAGTGGTAATGAGTGATTTACTTAAGGGAAAAAAAATAGTGGTAAATTAGTAGTACATGAGTGATCTACTTGAGGAAAAAAAATGGTAGTCAATTAATGATATATCAATAATATACGTGATTTAATTGAGTAAAATGGTAGTAAATCAATAGTATACGAACAATTTACTTGATCTACTAGAAAAAGGTGTTGAAAATATGCCCTACAAAGCAGTTTCTTTGTTTGGCATTTTAAGCGATGTTTATTAGATTTAAGTGTTATCTATTTATTGTTAATAAATTCCATATTATGTCCCAATTATATACATATGATGTTTATGTTTTCTATTATGCAAACGTCTAAAAGTTTCCATGACTAATAATGAGTAATAAAGAATTGTTCGTGTGAAGTGTTCACATGTAGGAGACTGAATTCTTTATTTCATTATGTCTAAATTAAAAGTTCACATTCTGCAAATAAAGATGGAATATTTTATTTTGCCATAGAATGTAGTATTGTCTATTTCAACGAGATTGATGAAGTCTTCAATCATCGAAGTGTCTAACTTTGGATAGAAACACTAGTGCGTTATAAGAAAGTTATAAGTACATTGAACTGGACCAAGTGAAAATAGAATTTGAACTTAAGTGCCGTAACTCAATATTCTATCTTTCACTAATCTAGCACTATTACAAGATTACCTTAACTCTAGTAATTGTCGGACTTGTATTCATAAGTTTTATCTTTTTGACTTACTAAAAGACTAGTTCTGATTATATAGTTCGAACTCTGGTATCTTGGAAGATAAGATTTGTGAATTAATGAGAACGCCCTTCATGATTTGGACACTATGCATATAATGTCACTTTTTGTTTTTTTCAAGAATTTGGATAATAAAAAACTAGGCGCTAGGTATTCACTTTATGAATTTGACTGTGTTTGTATGGGCAGTTACAAATACCGTAGTCAATTATTATCCATTAGATGAAAAATGACAACTCAAAGGTAAATATGTACTAAAGGGATAATACGGTAATTTCACCTCACTAGTATGGCATTGCATCGGGGGTATATCTGTAGGTATAATATATGCTAAATGGATCGAGTTAATTAAAGTGTTAATTAGCTTCACAGAAAATATGTGACATTTAGTCTAAGAGTGCAATATTGGGCCTATAGTGGAGTGCCCCAATATTAATGGACAAGGCCCAATCATAATTAAGAATTAATTATGATTGTGGATAGTTGGCCCATTGGAGTTTAGACTATTTGGATCTATAAGGTCCCCTGTCTAGCTCACACATAGCCCAATACTAATTGAATGGTCAGTTGAGCCCAATAAGCCCATTAGGGTTTACATCACTCTAATACTTAAGAGAAAAGTTCTCCTAAGTCTCGGTACAGTTCCACATGCCACTCTCAGTCATAGTGACTGTAGAAAACGTGAGACACAGAGAAAAAAAGAGAGTGAGAGAATCGAGCCACCGTAGGAGAAATCCCGAACTCGTTCATGGCCGCCGAGGGAGAGATACTATGGCCGTAGATATGCAATCAAGGAGAAGGAAGAGCGTCTTCTGGATCGTCCGCTCATCTCTCGTTGGGAATCAAGAAGGTGCCCACACACTGGATCATTCAAGGGCTCCAGAGAATAGACGGAAAGGCTCAATGGTTGTGAAGTGCTTCTAGGTTTTATCTAAACCAAGATCCATGAATTGATTTATGTTAGATCAATGATCCTACGTTTTTGTTTTGTAAAGTTTCAAGAAAAATTTTAAAATACCTATTCCGCTGCGTTCTTGATTTGTTTACAAAACCGCGGAAATCGTTTTCGGAAAAATCGTTTTTCGAAATTTATTTTTCGAAATTTTCATCAAAAAGAAGATTAAAGTAATACTAGTCATAAATAAGTAATATACCATCTTATAATAGTAGTAAATAAATAATTTATTAGGTATATAATAGTAAATACTTCGTCGTATTTAAATAGAAAATTTTTCAGAAATCATTGTTAATAAGTGATACATCATTTTATGATAGTGGTAGATACGTAATTTATTAGCGGTTTAATAGTAAGTATATTATTGTATATAAGTGCTAATTTATTTTTTAATGTTGTAGTAAATAAATAATATAACAATTCATAATAGTGATGAAAAAGTAATTTATTAGGGGTGTAATAGTAAATAAGTCATTGTATATAAATCAATGATAAAATTTTTTTTGAGATCGTGGTAAATAAATAATATATCAATTTATAATAGTAGTAAATAAGTAATTTACTAGCGGCATAATGTTAAATATCCATTGTATATTAGGAATAAATTTTTTAAGGTCATGGTAAATAAATGATATAGTAATATATAATAATAGTAAATGAGTAATTTACCAATAGCACAATGGTAAACACACGTTGTTAGAACTAAATAAGGGTTGTATTTGTTCATAAAATTAAAAAGGGATATGTATTAAAACTAACCATCAAAAGATTGGTATTTTTGTGCAAACTCCTAAAATTTTTAAGTCATAGTAAATAATTAATTTATCAAGGTTATATTGGTAAATATAATACCGTCTATAAGTGATAAAAATTTTTAAATCATGGTAAATAAATTATATATCACCTCTTAATAGTGGTAAATAAGTAATTTTCTAGGGATATAATAGTAAGTACAAATCACTAATATTAAAAAATAGATATATTTATTCATAAAATCAAAAAGAGATATCTACTAAATCATACCTTCAAAAGTGGGGTATTTTTGTTCAATCCCAAGTTAAAAGTCAGTTGCTCAGACCACCGAGTAGCGTGTCTAGTGATGTAAGGTTGTGGTCACATGTTCGAGTGCTATGTAAGCTTCTTGGGCCTTTTAAATGAGGCTAAATAGCAGAACAAGTAGCACTAGTACCTAGGGGTGCTCATCGGTTGGAATCCAACCTATTTTAGCTATATTTCATCCAATCTAATTATAGGTCGGTTTTAAGAAATTACTATCCAATCCAATCTAATCTACTTATAAAAGCTGATCCAATCTAATCCAGCTAACAATTAGATTGGATCGGTTTTTTTAATCGGTTATGAGCAAAAATTTTTGAAGATTTTTTTTTTCTAATATACTTCAAATTAAAAGAATAAAAATCAAAATTTATATAATATAATAAAACTCTAGAGTCTCAAACTCTTGGCCTTTTTTCAATTTACTTCTAAGAAGAGGTAGAAAATGAGGGAAAGAGATGAATATACTACTTAGTTGAGATAGAATGTTTATTTAATTTAATGAAATATGGTCTATATTAAGAGATACACAAGCCAAAAATAGAAAAACACTTGAATATATTTATTTTTTTAATTTATTTAATATTAATTAGATTAGTTCACTTTTAATTAGATTTTTTACTATGAGATTCGCCAATCGAACCAATCCAAATTAAAATCCAAAATTTAACATTCAATCCACTCCAATTGTAATTGGATATCTAATTTTTGACAATTGAATCGGATTAGATTGGATTGGCCGGTTTAATCGGTTTAGTTTGGATTTTGAGCACCCCTACCAGTACCGTTGTCTTCTTTATACGACATTGTTTTATTTATATTTTAGCACCAATTATGGTGCTTATCACGAAAAGTATGGATCTAATATAGATTGTCAGATCTAAGCTAAGTTACATTTATTAATTCGTAATGGACTGGAATAAAAATAAAATTAAGAAATTTCTTTTCTCATCATGTTGCGTATATGGAACATAAGTTTTGACGAATCCCTTATATAATTAAGTAAAAATTATGAAGAAATGACTTAATTTTAATTCCTCTTTATTCATCCCATACTATTTCTCTTAGAGTTATTCTCATTACAGATTAGTAAATATGCGTTTAGTATACACAAGAAGAAAAGAAAAAAAAAAAGGAAACCTAGGAGTGTAGACTGCTCCTCTTGTTGTAGGCTGAACCTATTGCTACTACTATGCCTTATTTACATTTTGTTAGGTCATATTTGGTACGCCACATTATATTGTGATGTATTATTCTATTACAATACTATGTTTGGTTTTGCATTGTATTAAAATATTGCATTCAAATTACTTTTTGAAAAATATCATTTTAAAAGTTAATTAGAAAAATACCACTTTAAAAAAAATTATTTAGTAAAATTCCACTCTAAAATTATGACTTTCTAAATGTTATTTTTTAGAAATATCATTTTTAAAAATTATTTAGAAAAATACCACTTTTAAAAGGAATAAAGTGATGTGGGAGAAAGGAATGAGAGAGAAAGGAATGAGAAAGAAATTAAGCAAAGATCAAGTAGTGAGGGAGAAATTAAGGATAGAGAATATTGTACAATACTATGTTATAATGCAAATTTTTTTTTCGTATTAGATAATACTCTTCATATTATATTAAATTTTGATGTGATATTAAATAGTATAATACGAAAGTATTATCAAATACACTATTGTGTTTAATTAGTACAATACAAAGTGCTTATATAGTATACTAAACATGTGCTTAGATTCTTAATAGAGGGTGACCGTGGACATGCTGAATTGCTGAGACGAGGAAGTGTCGAATAATGGAGGCATTTTGAGCTCCAAAAGCAGGGCAACAGGCTGAAGGTCTAACAAACTTGAGACACAAGGAAGCTCAACCTAAAAATTCACTTGCATAAATAAAATTCAAACTCCCTTACTAGAACTGAACTCGTTGGTTTTTAGTACTCTTGTTTTCTGTTCTCTTAAAATATTTAGAGATAAAGTGCTTGTGATCGTGGAAGTCACTATGAATAGGTTAATGAATATTGCTAGAGCCACTAAACTTTAATGCTGGTAGCAATTGCTCATTTGAAGTAATGCAGCACTAGGTTACAATATAGTACATTGGCCACGGTTGCAACTAGTTTACAACTAAATTTAATGGCAATATTTTGGTTGCGTTGTTGGTACAAATCTTAAAGGAGTCGGAAAAATATTGAAACCCCGAGTCCTAAAATTACAATTGCAAGCGTTTTCAAACACAAAGTTTCACGCTGATGATATAATAACAGTAAAACCTTTTGTTTTCGTTTTCTTTTTTGATGGAAGCAAACGTTTTACAAAGATAAAAATGTAGATACACATTTTTTGCACATAACAAGGTCGTACAAATGGATCACCAGGACTAAATCTTCAACAATCTAACTGCCACTGAATCCTTGTAAAGAGATCAGCAAAGACTCCAACCTTTATTAATGGTGACGACCCGAAGAAGAGAAGGAGAGCTTATAATAAACAATCAATGATCTTAATCAGCTCTCTGAGGACACCACATTTTAAAGCTCGAAGTTTCTTATGTCATCTCTAAGAATTCTGTAACTGAAGCCTGGAATCCCATCCAGCCTATTTCTCTCCTCAACTTCCGAAGCGGAACATATGCTTGGTATGAAACTCCGGGACGAGCCTCTATGTTTCTTCCTCCTCCATGTCGTGATCATCAAGAACCTTAAACTGGGCCAAGANNNCACGGGTAGAGCTAGTAGTAGAAGCCATGTCCAGAATCTGGGGCCCTCTCGCTTTGCGTGAACTTCCGTGGCGGTCTAGCTCAAGCTTGGTGAAATACTCAATTTCCTTCCTCACAAGCGATCCTACGGTGCCTCTAGTACCTATTGCTATTGGAGCAGTTGAAGCCATGTTTTCAGGGAGCTTGGTGGTTGAGCTTCTGGCTTTATATTGCATTGTTATTATTATAATCACCCAGTTATGATAATTGAAGATGACGTAGGAGGCTTCAAGGTGAAGAAAGTGGTGGTCCAAGGTCCTTTTCTTGAGGGGTTGAGGATTGCTTTGGACATGGAGTGAGCATCTCTCGTTCTTTGTTCTTTCTTTCGTTTTTTTTTTAAAAGCTATTAATAGCTTTTGTTAAAGTGAACAGCATGAGTTTCTGCATAATTGGTGCTTTTTTTTTTTTTTTTGCTCTGGCATAATTGGTGCTTTGGTTAAGGATGACCCATGGGGTCATCATATTATTCTTGTGTTTTTGGAGTTAAAGTATGCATATTTTGCGGACTAAATTTTGACCCTTTTGACTATTATAGCACCATTTGATTGGTCTTTTTGCACATTTGACGCGGTGGACGCTGGATCATGATCAGGGTGGGGTCAAAAAGGTTTCCTTAGAATTTGAAGAACGTCAAAAGATTATGAACACATTTGAAACGGAGTAAATCACTAGAACCATTTGAGCGTTTTTATCATAATATTTTATTGGAGGTCAAAACTTGTGCTTTCTTTATAAAAAGAAGTAATAATAATGCTAAAAATTTGTGCTTTCTCGTGCCTTGAGCTAAGAAAAGAAAGCTGGAGATTTTTCGTATGTCAATTTCCTGCTCTGCTTTTGTCATTGTTATTGTCTATTTTTCATACTTTCATTCTGCATGCAATGTGGAATCATTCAAATAGTTTGAAGGAAGGCCGCTTTTTCAAGACAAAATGTTGGGCTCGCACTTGCTATTAATCAAAATTGCTAACAGTGTTGTGCAAGAAATCATTTCCTTATTCAGGCAATAGAATAGGATAAACCATGTGTAATACTTGAACTAATCTTCAATCTCTCTTGGTGTGTTTGTGTATTTCTTTTCCTTTTTTTTTTTTTTTTTGAACTTTTCCCTCGATGGGAATTCAATCTGGCATTTGCAGGTCCTCAATTTCTATTCAATTCCATCAGGCAACACAAAACATCTGTAGTCTCTGGCCTTCACTTTGACATGACACTCGAAACTTTTAAGTCATCAGTAGAACCCATTCATAAAGGGGGGAAAATATATAAATCTTAGGTTATAGAACGAAAGCATCTTTAGGAAGACAGAATATGAAAAGCTTAATAATTAAATGAGTGCTCAAGTCTGAGTTCCCTTTATTCAAAGGGAAAAGAAGTGAGTTCTTCTCTTCTTTTAGAAACAACAAAAATAAAAGCACAAAAATTGGTTGCTTGAATCTAGGCAGCCAAGTTTCAAAATTGGACCAAATTCTGGTACAACTCGACGAGAAGCTATAACTTCCGTTTCAAAGTCTCCACAATCAGAAGAGGAGGATCGTCTAAAATTTCCTCTAGTTTCTATAAAAGAATGGTTTCTGTGCTTCTTCCATCAAATATTTTTGGTCATTCTTCCTCATTCTCCGGTATGTTCCATTTTAAGGATTCGCCTTATCGTAGTTTACTAATTCAATAAATTACACCAAGTAGGAAAAAACACAATAATAAATAAACAACAAGTCAACAAACTAGCATCAAAAGAAAAAGAAAAGCAATCCAACAATCTAGAAGGCTACCTTTCCTAATTCTTCTGAAGTTTTAAACTTTTACCCACGGTCAAAAAGTGAGAACTCAACTAACAGGAATCCATGATCATCGAATTGTGCTCTCCACTCAGGAAATGACTAATCTAATAATTCGTTCTTCTCCCTTTAACAGTTGAAACAATGAGGTATTATTTAATGTTTTCAACTTTCACCATCATTATAGATAATCAATGAGGCTCATCGGGTTGCTACAATTAGTGATTTCATTCAATAATTTAAACTCACAGGCCTATTCCTTAGCTATGCCTACAAAAGATAATAAACAAGAAAAGGGATGGAAACAAAGGCAGATATACCAATATGCGGAAGCAGATCTTCTGAGTCAAATACTCTGTCATATTGTCCGTCTAACCATTAAGATTTTGACAATCATTAAAATTTATTTCTAAATAAAAAATATACTTTTCTTTGCTAACACAAGTCGTGAAACTAATGGAGGAGGAAAAAATATTGAAAGAGAAAAGCCCCAAACACGTACACTACCCCGGCTTTGTTCGATTTCTCCTCTAATGATAAACCCAGAAAACAAATAACAAAGCAGAGTTATTGCTTCCATCTTTTTCTTTTCAAAATCCACTAGAAGAACAAAACCCAGTATCCAAATATACACTATCTCCAAAAAAAAGCACAAGGAAAAAAAAAAAGAAGAGCAAAAAAATTCGAAAATCCCATATATGAAATTGCTTAAATTAAGTTGCTTTTTCGGTTTTTACATGGCTTTTTCTTTAAAAAAAAAAAAAAAAGTTTCATGGAACCGAAAAAAGAAAAAGAAGAAAAGAAAACGAAAAAGAGAAGAACATTGTAAAAGCCAGATCGTTTTTTTTTTTTTTTTTTGAATCAGAAAAATCCAGATTAAGAACATTAAATTGCTTTTATTAAGTTGTTTTTTAGTTTTTCCCTCTTTCTCTAACCAAGAGTTTGTGGACTGGGTAACTAGAACACTGGGAAAAAGGAAAGCAAAAATCTTAAATGCCATTTTTTTGGATTTGTCCTCTTGGAATGGGTGGGTGGAACAACCAAAATAAAAAAATAAAAAAAAAAAAAGAAAAAAGGGGAGATTTAATGGAAAATTATGAAATAGAAGAACAAGAAGGTCGGCGGGATTAGAGAAGAAATTTGCACTCACACTTGTATATTGGCCATTGGGCTTTGTGAGCCTTCTCCGACCACCACCTTTCCACAGAGGCTAGAGGGTTTTTTCTATTTTTCTTTTTTTTTTAGGGGTCTCGTGTCTTTGCTGTTAGTCCCGTTAGGATACTAAACTGAGTTTTTTGTTTGGAATTAAAGGTTAAATGACGTGTCAAAATCTAATTAGTTAGACAAATAATATGACAGAAGAATCTGACAGAAGATCCGCGTCCCCAATATACGACTCAAAAGTCCCAAGCCAGCTAAGCAAGGGTCACATTAAGAACTTGTAGCAGAACTCATCCCTATAGGACAACTGCTGCTCCGTATAAAGTCTCAGACAAGTGACAAAAGCAAATTTACTTGAGCTAAGGTTAACATGGAAAAGCTAGTTCAGACTTCAGAGACCCCAGGCAAACGGGTAAAAAGATTGCTTTTCATGTAAATATTCAACAGTACAAGTAGACTATATTCTTGTCATAAATAACATACACAGATTTGCTTTGTACGCCTCAAAATTGAATGTTCTCTCTCTTATTCTCTCAGTATTCACTGACACACCCGTGTCCTATGCTCTCTCTCTCTCTCTCTCTCTCTCTCTCCCCTATGCTTCTGTGTTAATTTTGATTTTCGTATGAGATTTATTATCTAACTAGTAACTACTGTATAGTGGGAAGATGGCATGAATACCTCAATTTCCGATGCGAGGCAAGAGCATGCTGTAGAGCAACGTCCACATTGGCTCCCTCCCGGAACAATGAGTCATAGAGTTGACATAAAAACTGCGACATTTCTTCCTCATCTGTATCCCAAATACTGGTAGAGCGGTCACCATTTTTCTCTGGATCACTATCTTCCCAATCACTGATGGGGCTGGCAGGGTCCGGTTCTTCATCTTCAACCTCTTCCTCACCAATCTCAAACTTCCCATTTTCAAAAATACCGAACTCCCCGGATCCATGGAATGTTGTTAGCTGCTGCGTCTCTGGGGGCTCAACTGAAGAACATATTACAGCCTTGGCACCAGAGTCTAAAAATGCCTTAATCAAAGCCGCGGTAAGCCCATACATCCCGGTGCATACTATGATTCTGTCCCTCCAAGCTCCAACCTACAGTTATCAAAGACATCCTTAGCCACATCAACGGAATTAAATTTGTGAAGTTCATGTAACCTACTATAACATCTTCACATAACTACCAAACTGTCTTGAAATGCCAACACAAGGTAAATGAAAATTTTTGTTTCCCAGTAAGAACTCAAATCAAATTTAAGTTTCTCAAATGGAGAATCTTGAATATATATATTTTAGTTTCAACCATTTGCCAAGTAAAATAGAGGAAAGCTATATACTTTCCAAATTAACCGAAAATTTCACCCATGTTTTGATCAAGAGGTCACCCTTCTTTGTTCTAAATGAAAATTCCAGTACCATATGCTATGAGCAGCAGTCTAAGGGGTTGGAAGTTTTCCTACTGTTTGCTAAAGGAAAAAGAAACTGAATAACAAATTAAACTCTAGGGAAAAAATTCCAACAGATGCACTTTCAAGGACATATATATCCAACCTGTTTCCCAGCAGAACAAAATCAATGCCCCTCATAATGTTTATCTTGTCCTCGAATTTGCATTCAAAGTAATAAATTAGTTCCCATGATAAGCTTTTGTGTTTCAAACCTGAGTTCATAGCAGCTTAACTGCGAGCAGCTTCTTCTTCTTCTTTTTTTTTTTTCCTTTCTTTTCCTTTTCCTTTTTCTTTTTTTTTTTTTTTTTTTTTTTTTTTTTTTTTTTTTTTGGTTGTTGTTGTTCATGGCAGCTAACTATGCTCAGAGTGAAACTACACACGTATATAAATAATTTTTGTCTTCATGGAAAACAAAAAATATGGAAGCATTGTGGCAAAACACAGGAAAAAGCTTGAGTAGAGACTAAATGGTCATGATATCTGAAGCTCATGAAGCAAAAGATAAAAATTAGTATATTAAATGAGAACCATGAACCTACCATCCAACGAACATCCTCAGGTGTTAAGTGCATAGACGGAACTGTTCTTCGAAACAAGTATGCCCCAATTTCTTGATCATCCTCCATGACCTTCAAATTCGTCACCAAAGATAAAACAATCATAATTTTGAAATATCCAATGTACGAAAAATAAAGGAAAAAGAAGTAAGGAAAAATACTTGAGTTTGGCGTCCTATATATCGGTGGACAATGCCTCCAATTTGGAAGTACGGTTTACTTGAAACCAAATCAGAAACAGTTGATATATTTGCAATAACTGATGTAGCTTTTCTGCAGCGGCTCCACATCACTGACAATAAATTCCTTTTAACACTCTGTAGAAATTTATCAGCAAGCTCTCCAGGTTCAGCAACCACAAATACATCATTCTGCCAACTACATAAATAGGCAATCAGGAAATTAGAACTAAACTATATTACTTGAAAAATTAACAAGACAAGAGGCATGTTGACCTTAATATTGAACCAAGCGAGTCATTTTGAAGAGCTAAATGTATTATGCCCACTTGTGGAGAATTCTGTAACTTCTCATGCATTGACTTTACAGGTAAAGAAAGTTGTCTGGGCCCTGGAGGAGATTTTGGTGGTGATGGAACTGCTTTTACAGATTGGCCATCTAAACTCAAAGGCGGGACCATATCAATTCGACCAACCCTATGAGCTCCCACATCAGGACTGTATAAAAGTGGACTGGAAGGGAAACTTCCCGTAAACATAGGTGATGCAAAAGGCGTTGGGAATGTAGTGGCGGGGATTGTCTTCACAAATCCTGATATTCCTTGCATAAGGGCTAAACGTATTCCATTCTGGGAACAAAATGACTCGAGCGCACGAGCATGGTGCAAAACACGCCCAGAATCTGGACTATGTGAAGCTTCGACAAGCAGTACATTACGCCTCCAACCTAAAGATGGGCTTTTTTCACCTTTAACACAGGAAAAGACCAAAATGTGGCAAGTTTTAAACATAAAAACGTATCCAAATTGGCAAAAAGCCCATAGAGAAAGATTAGCAAACAAATTCACATCAATACCAGCACTTGATGCCTTTGCCTTCGAGAGATACTGAGACCTCAAATTCTCAGATAACTTATCTTCCTGTTGAAAAGGCAACAGTAGTCTCTCACAAGCACTCTTAAAGGAAAGAGAATTGTTTTGGACGTATTCATCAACTGCAGCTTCCAACTTCAGCCAGACTGCCGGGTCAGTCTCATCTAGTTCCATGTCACATCGTTCATCCACTGCAGAGGCAAAGACATTGACTTAAAAACAATCTTTCACTAAAGAAACCACTAGTTGAGAATGTTACATAAATGGCAGAAATGAAAAAAGGGATAAGATATATATATATATATATATATATATTCTTCTCTTAAAAAAAGAAAGAATGAAAAAACGGGTAAAAGATCCAACTTTCACACTCATGCTCATTGTATATAACACTCAAAGTTGGCAAATACCTGGATTAAAACGAAAATATTGAATGTCAGGGAGCATAGGGAGCAATGTGCTCAAAGCTTCCTCTACCCGGTCAACAGTGCACGCACTCTCAATCAAAACTTGCCCAGTATCCAAATAACGCCAACCACCTTTCCGTGCCTGCAACAGCAGAGATTTTCTAAACTAATAAACTAGAAAATACAACTGTTAAAGGTCTGATCTTAATGAAATGATTGGGAAGTTGGACTCATTTGTATCCAAAAGCAATTTGTGATTTGGCACATCAACATAGTGGCGGTTGCTATTCCCCATCATTTACAAATCGTTTTCTATAATTTTTGACAATTTTCTCTTGATGCTTCTCTGTGAAAACTCATGCTGAGATAACTCTTTTGACTATCAAAAGAAGTAATCTCCCAGGAGAACATTTCCATACTTTATGCTCTTGCTACAGAGATAATAGAGCATCAGAGATCTAGATCCATTGCCTATTCTGGATGCTGACCCCAATCTCACAATTATCTTTCTCTATAAGAAAGCCTGAGTGATATTTCCGTAAAACACTAACATTCTATGTTCCAGCAGGTTGTACAACAATGTAAGACGCAAAACAGAAAGTAAGGACAGGGAAAA
Organism: Trema orientale; assembly: GCA_002914845.1. NCBI lineage: Eukaryota > Viridiplantae > Streptophyta > Magnoliopsida > Rosales > Cannabaceae > Trema > Trema orientale. The sequence continues at coordinate 595,660 of JXTC01000169.1, forward strand.
GAGATAACAAAATCTCTTGAAAAGAAAACTTGAAAGGTATCCTTCTTCACACTAATGATTCTTTCTAACCATATCCAGAGAAATCAAATTGACATCTGACTAGAAACTTTGAAGGTCTAACGTGTTTACAAATTTATTGAAGCTAATTAGAAAGTTTCATTGGTTCTCTCACACGCACGTGGAGATAGAGAGAGATTGATACCTTTGTTGGTACCGAACCACACCCAATGGACACTAGGCAATTGATTCTTGTATCAGGCCATAAAAGTTGTGCTTCTCTTATGGCAAAGATGGTGGGATTGTTTGCCACTATTGCACCATCTTGCCAACGGTTTACATCTACAGAAATTGAAGGGAAGAAAAAGTAGAATCAGGATTCAGAGAAAGATAACCTCCCCCAGACTTCTTTTTTTCTTTTTTAGGCAAAAAAAAAAAAAACAAAAAGAAAAAGAAAAAGAAAAAGGAACAGTAATTAGGTAAAAACTACAAAAATGACAAAGTAATCAACAAGAGCAGAATAAAGTACCATCCGAGTAATCATCAAGATAGTAAGGAGCAGCAGATGATGCTCTAATAGCTTGCCATACTTGATGTCTACAACTTCCTATAAAAGCACTGCGCTTATAGCCAACTTGAGCGCCTGTAGTAGGTGATCCTAAGATACTGATGGATGAACTCTCTGAAATTGTAAGAGGCATTTCTGGCGTTCCAGCAGGGTACTTAAGTTGATACCACAAAAAACAAGAATTCAAATAAATAATAATAAATAAAAAATTATCAATGACAGCAACTTTTATTCCCGAATACGCTATACATCAACGCAAATGAATGCTAGTTAAACCAAAGAGACACAGCATCATACAAAATGAATTCTCAGTTTCAAACCTGATAATTACGGAATACAAAAGGCTGAGCTGGCATCACGCTCACCAAAGTTGATACAACAAAAACCTTTGGAACATTTCTCACAGCAGATTCTATTAACAGGTCTCCATCCTCATCAGCACACATTTCCTTCAACAACCTCTCAAATTGGTCGGCACTGTGCTGCAAGAAAAATGTATTATAGCTATTTTTCAAGGAATATTAGCATTAATGATATATAAAGTTAAAAACGAAACTCCACATCCCTTCAACAGCTTCATCCCCTAAAATCTCAGCTCTTTCAAAATCTAGAAAATGTGCAATGGGCTAGATAATCAAGATTACACTTATAGCAGTTGAAACAAATCACTAGTAGAATACAAGAGAGAAGCAAGAGAAGAAACGTCAAATTCCTTTCATTTAATGAGAATATTGAAATATCTTTAGAAAGGAAATTTCCACAAAGAAATTCCATGCATACCAATCATATCATGAAAAAATCCTAATTTTTCTAAAAATTTTAAAAATAGAATGGTGATCAAAGAAGCTATCAGAGTTTTTACATTCTCTCTACCATAATATATATATATATATATAGATATATAGAAATAGAACAAAACCCAAGAGAAACAGAAATGAGAAAATGAGAAGGTATGTGTAATAATGGAATTGACAGAAATGGAGAAACATAGAGAACTAAGATACATACTTTAGATCCATGTACAACAACCCTAAAACTCTGTGATGAGCTTTTGTAAAGCTGATCCAACTTCTCTCTCCAAGTTGCAGCTTCATTATCCTTTGGCACAGGTTCAGCAAAGACAAGTTTTCCTAAGAATACATGATATTCCAGAAGAGAAATTTAAGTTAGAGAATAAAAAAATAAAAAGAAAAAATAATGAAACATCTATGCTCATTCCAATATCACTGTACCTACCAAGATTTTTGTATATTTCTTCACATTGATCTAATGTCATCAGCTTAATGCCAAGGGCAACAGCAAGCATGCCACCCGTTGATGTGCCACAAATGAGGTCAAACAACTCATGTATTCGTTTTCCAGTGCCTTTCTCAATTTCTTTAAGAATCTGAACAGTTGCCAGACCTTTCATGCCACCACCATCCATTGAGAGTATCCGCAGTCCTTGCTTTGGTACCTGCCTTCCTCTTATAGCGCGCCGTAGATTTTCATTCTCTCCTAAAAATTCATGGCATTAACACAACTTTCACATGATCTATGGAGAGCAACAAATTTAATTTAGGCCAACGAGACAAACCAAGAATTGCCAAAGCACGAGCTGCAGCTTTGCTCACACATGGCTCAGATGCAACCGTCAATCGCAACAGAAGTTCACGCAAACTTTCAGAAGTAACCAGAAGACCGCGATTTTCAAAACAGAAAGCCAGATTTCCAACAGCTAACAAAGCTAATCTTTGTACCTAATGTAAATAAACCCCAAATATAAGAACACAACAAAAAAGTGATTAGACCAGTGCATCATAAGGAAGAAATAGAGAACTTGCCTCTGGATTTTTGTGGGCACATAAAACTTTTAGTGACTTCAATACATCCTTGGTCAACATTTTCTGAGATACAATATCAGAAGCAAAGGCCAGCTTCACTACAACTTGCAATACAGAAATTACTTCCTCCCTGGAAACAGACTTAAGTACCGTTTCAATGGGCTGCATGATGTCAGATTTCATTAACTGCATTGCAACAGATACATCTGCAGCAAGAGATGAAAGAGCAGAACATGCTTGTTCAACCTGCCACAAGCCAGAGCCATTCAGACTGTACCTTTGAAGCATAGCATATAAACCAGAAATAACTACTCTAGAAATACCAACATACCACGTGACGATCATCACTAGTTATCATACTTATAAGCTGCCGCACTGCATTCTCATCTTTACCAACAACTACACGGTTTCCATGGTCTTGCATTATCTTTGCTAGTGCAGATGCCAGCAAAGGGTGATGACAAGACGAAAATCGGAATATAAGAGAGAAGAAGGCACTTAGCTTATGCCTAGATGCAACAAAATAAGAAACATTTTCCATCTGCATTACCACAGAGATGAATATAAATAATTTATTATCTGTGTTTAGATAGTTTAAAAATCAAAGCTGCCACCGGTATTGTGTTTATTCCTACCTCAATATGCACATTCACTGATCTTAAATTATCATCTGCCACAATCCTGATGTTTGCAAGAGACAAATGCCGAAGTTTATGAAGTGGCAGGATTTCAGGAAGGAATTCTAGAGGATTACCAAATAGCCTAAGAACCTGTAACTCAGCCATAGCCCTGCAAACTGGAGAGAACCATTAGACCCAGAAAAGTATTACAGACTACAAAAGCTTGGTTGAAATGAAAAATGGAATGTATAAGCGAATCAATGTACATTAAATCATTGGTAAAATGACCTGAAATCAAGGAGTGGCCGAACGAGTTTATTGTGTTCCAGTGATAATTCCACCAAACCGATACATTGTCTCAGTTCTACTGCTTGATTTCAACCAAAACAACAAAGATAAGCACATCAGGTAACCAAGCTCCAAACCCTCAATTTGAAATGCAATTTTAGTTTAAACAGTTATTAAAAGGTATCATGTCCATAAGAAAAGAATATCATGCTTACCAGGTACTGAAACCAACATGTTATTGTCCACCCTAAGGACTTTTAAGCTTTTCAATGCACCAACCTCAGGTGGTAGAAGTGATAACCTGTTGTTATCAAGGTAAAGTTTCTCAAGAAGTGGCAAGCGAGTGATCTCTACTGGCAACACCTGTCAATAGTTATTCAATCAATAAAGATAAGAATTCTCAAACTCATCTCAGCTTCTAGCAACTATCACAAAAAATCAAAATTTTCCCCAATTGTGCTCACCAAAACAAAGGAAAAACCACATTTTGTATCTTTTGTTCCTATTCTAATTAAAATTGCAATAAAAAGATAATGGAACTAGGTAAAATTATTCACATAATATTAATGACAGTTGAAAGTTGTATAATCAGTTGGTACTCGTATAATCTACTATTGGCCCAAAAGAAAAAAAAAGTATAATCTACACCGAGAATTATAGAACTAGAAGTTCCCAATATCTTACGCTTAATATAAAATAGACACGACAATTAGAATAGAATCAAATTTTAGACTCATAAGAGCCAGCAAATTCAAGCAACAAACCCAAAACATCGACTAAGAAAAATACATAACAGAAAGGGAGTGTGAAGTAAAAAGAAAGACAATTTCAGACATATCCAGGTTTTGCCAGAAAACTAAAAAGAACTAATCTGTGTGATGGATCGGACTCAGTTGGGTACAGTGTTAATACTAGAATCTATGATATACCAACTAAGCATCAGTTTTGTCTGAATAATTTCTCAGAACTCAACCACATATATTGAATCTCTATAATAAAAGAAGGTTGGGCTCTCGACAAATCACTCCTCATACAAACTTAACTCGCTATTTCCCATCAACAACATATCTAAAACGAATAACAAATGAAAGACTCACCGACAAGCCACAACCACAAAGACTGAGCAGAGTTACGCTCTTCCAATGCTCGCCGCAACCCGATACGCCGTTACCAACTTCCGGCAGTTTCGAAGTCAAATCTGAGCGCAACAAACGCGTCAAAACCCCAGTGCCATCGCTCTGCTGGCCTGAGCCGGCCGCCTTGTTCAAAGTCACGGCCCTCAATGGTTCTCTCCTCTTCACCACCTTCATATCCAGACCCACATTCTCTTCTTCCTCATCGCTCCTCAACTTAACAACCACCGTGTCCTGCGGCATCGGCAGCGCCACCATCAGTTGCGACTGGAGCCTCAGCGCGACCTGATCCTCATCGTCACCAGCCGACCAATCCAAATCGATCCGAAACCCCAGTTCCTGATCTTGCGACAGTATCGACGACGACGAGGACGACGACGAAGACGAACACGAAGACGTACGTCCGGGATTCTCCGCCGGCTCATCGGAGCCGTAGTTGAGCGTGAGATGGAAGACCTCCGATGGCCTCTTCCACCCCAAACCCCAAGACATTATGAATGAATCAGATTTAGGGCTACAATTCGGGGACTTTTTAATCTAAAGGCCGTAACTTGAGACGCAGAACCATCTATTCCCCAGGCGGGAGCTTGATCATGGCGGTGTTCGAGTCAAGAACAATGGTTTTAGGGTCTGAAACGATGCGAGGATGGTGATGGAGAAGAGGAATGAGGAATTAGGGTTTGGATTTGAGAAAGAAGAAGAAGACTGAGATCAATGGCGGAAGAAGAAAGAAGGAAGAGTGGAGACTCCGCACCAAGAGCTTGGAGTTCCAAACGTAGATGTGAAACTGAAACCAAAGGTTTATATATACATTTTCTGGTTCAGTGTATTTTTCGTTGCCGGGAATTTTTTTTTTTTTTTATTTATTTATAAGGGACGGCGTCGTTTTGGAATGTTCAAATATTCTCCTCAAACCTTTTGCTTATAGTTGAGTTGGAGGTGGAGGTGGAGGTGGTTTATTTTATTTTATTTATTTTTATTTAATTGGCGGAGCATTAAAATGGAAAATTACACAATTAAATTCTGTCACAATTATAAATTAAATAAAATATCAATCAAAACCATTTATCTTATTATCAGAAAAAAAAAACCCCATTTATCAAATTCCCACTACATATATATCCCAACTTTTTTGGCATGCTCTTTTCACGATTAAGTCAACTTTTTTTTTTTTTTGCTCAAGTCACGATTAAGTCAACTTGTTTAAGCATGTTGAACTTTAATATTTGAGGCCTATGATTCGAATTTCATAAAATGATAAATTAAGAATAATGTCAAAGGTACCATACAATGTATGAAAAGCTCACCCAAATTGTAATGGGGTGATTTAATCTATTTAATGAAATTGTTTTTCTTCCTGAATTATATGTAAAGTAAATTACTCTAATATATGATACTTTTTTTTTTCTTAATTCATTATGAAATAAAATGACAGATATGATACTTTTTAAAATTCTACTGTCGTACTATTTCATAGTCATTTTTATTAAAACAATAAAAATAAAAACTCTCCCAACGATTTTTTTTTTCTTATAAGAAATTTTTATGAAGAAATATTACATTTTCTGATTTAAATAGTTCAACAAAATGTGCCAAGTAGGAAAATATATACATTGGCTAAGTTTAATCGTCAAACATAGTTTCATTATCAAATGTTTTTTTTTTCTTTTTTGAGGAAATTATTAAATGTTGCTTTTGGCTTTGGTTTTTAAATTGATGGTGATACACGCAATCATAAATCCTTTTTTACTTTCCATGCCCTGGTCAATGGGCTGCTCAATCCTTAAGTCTCAAGATAAATCTGACCAAGCTAGGTAAACCATGTTACTTGTACAACTCTTCAATGCCACATGATGACGAATACATGGAAAATTTTAGCTTCCAAATCAACAATATGAAAACAAAACAATAATGTAATAATAATAACGTTGGAAATTTTTGTAAAAGGGAAAGGCAAGTCAATTCCTTATCGGTTTCCCATTACAAATTATGCCTAGAAAATCATTGTGTGAAGTATCATGTTCTATTGACAAAGAACGCTGCTTCTGTTTTTCATGTGTCCAAAATGTTAACATCATTAAGACACTCATCTTTCTACTCAATAACTTGAAAACTCGAAAGTTTTCCTTAAATTTTTACCAAAATATTCGTATTTATGTAGTATCAATATGAAAAGGATGTTGCATTATATTTTAAACAAAATTTTGTGGAAATATTGCTGAATATTGAATTTATGAAAAGAAACGGTATAATTTTAAGTTTTATAGAAAATTCAAGAAATTGTTGAAAGACTTTCGGTAAAAATAACGCTAATATCAATATTTAGAGGAGATTATAATTCTTCGGAAAAATGAAATGCAAGTATTAATTTTTGCAGATGTAAGTACCTTATTTTAGTTCAAAAGCTTTTAAACCTCCTTTTGATACCATTTTTCCTTCTTTTTTTTTTTTTTTTTTCTGAAATAGTTATATTTNTTTGTAAAACGTTTAATATTGGAAATTCTCAATATTGCAACACATATATTAAATATTACATGTCATTTTCGAATTAGATGTGTACTAGAAAAATTCAAATCATCTGTCCAATTTTTTATGTCCTACAAATAAATTAATGTCACTTCACCTAAAATATGACATTACTAATTAGTTCTTTTAATTTTATCATTTTCGTTTAAATATAAAGCATTTAACTACTAATGTGGCATACCAGTCACATAAACAATAAAAGCACCAATTCAAAAGCATTCAACACAATCATTTTCATTTTATCTTCCCACTTGAATTCCCCAATTCAGCACCGTAGACCGACATAGGAAAATTGCAGGTCAAACCTTAAGCTCTTCCGATGAGTCGGGACATTAATTGCTCTAGGCGTTGCAAATCAAGGGCATAATTAAGCAAGCTTAAAGTATGGCTTCTTGACCATAGCCGAGTTGCATTCTAGTTATCAAATGACAATAATACAGACAATGATTAACATTACAATATTTCTAGCGGTAAATGAATTTGAGTAATGATAGTAGTGGAGACAAAACCAACCAATTTGGAATTCCAATACCAATCAATTTGGAATGTCACTTGGTCATCTATTCTTATCAAGAATATTGAGTTCATAAAGTGCTTCTAGTCGATAAACCAACCAAAACAGCGCAGAGGTTCTACTTACTACTCATACTAAGCTAAAACACCCGCAACTCAAGCAATGTGGAAATTCATATTTGCAGCTTTATGGTCCATAGTTTACCTGTAAACAAGCAATAAGAAGCGACAGGTGCTTATGAAAATGCAATCATGGTAGTACGTCCAGCCTCTTTGCAGCTGAATTAAAGATCTCTCTTAAGTCACTCTTCACTAAATCGTCTGCAAATACAAATTCAACTGCATTTCTTGCTAGCTGAAACAGTTCCCTCTTTCCAAGACCTTAATGGAAAAGATGAAACAATGTTGGTTAGCTTTCCAATTGTATTCTTATAATAAGCAACGGTAATATCAGACCTACCAAAAGCAGAAGCAGCAATTTTGTACTCGCTGGAAAGACTGGTAGAGAATACTCCAACATCGTCAGTGCAGAGGGTTAAAGGATGTTTTGCTTTGTAGAGATCAGCTGCATCATCAGACATTCAGATTTAAATGATACAACTCATCTCCGTGGCAAAAAAATAAACGTGCTCCAACAAATGGGAAAAAAAAATACATATCTAATATACATATATGAGTGGCTTCTTTAGGAAATTAAGTAAAGGAAAATTAGGGGCTGTTTGGCATCATAACTAAAAAACAGTTTTTTGTTTTTAAAAACAGAAAACTGTTTTCTGAGAATACGTAATGGTGTTTGGCATTGTTCTCTGAGAACAGTTTTTAAAAACAGAGTTAAAGAAAATAGAAAATTCAGAGAACAACAAAATGTTGTTTTCAAGGTGTTTTCTTAATTTTTTCTTTTTCTAAAATAAATAAAAATTCTTTTATATGACTTTCATATACACATTTTCTTGTAACTTTCTCTCTCATAATTTTCTCTCATCACCTTCTCTAACCACTTTCTCTCTCATAAACTTTCTCTCTCCTCACCCTCTCTCATCACTTTTTCTCTCTTCATTCTCTCAATCCTCATTCTCTATCATCATTTTCTCTCTCATCACTTTCTCTCTTCTCATTCTCTCTCATCACTTTCTCTCTCCTCATTTTATTTCATCACTTTCTCTCTCCTCATTTTCTATCCCTTCAGTTTTTTTAATCACATTATCTCTCCTCATTCTTTATTACTACTTTGTTTTTTATAACTTTTTTTATCTTTATTTTTTATTCATATGCATTCTTATCATTTTCTTTCTCTTGTGTGTTTTCATTAATTTTTTTTCTTCTATCTTTTTCAACATTTTTTACTTCCATATTCTCTCTTATCATTTTCTCTCTCATTATTCTCTCTTATTACATTTTCTCTCTCATTATTCTCTCTTATTACATTTTCTCTTGTGATTTTCTCTCTCCTTATTCTCTTACTTGAATTTATCTCTGATCACTCTCTCTTGACTTTTTCTCCCTAATATTTTTTTTATAATACAAATATAATTTTTTATATTTATATAATTTTTTTCCCTAAAATTGTTTTTAGAAAATATTTGCCAAACACCCATTGTTTTCTGAAAACATTATAAAACAGTTTTTATTCTTATTTCTGAAAACACAACTCTGAAAACAGAAAACAAAAAACAATGCCAAACAGGCCCTTAGAGAATTTATTCCCAAATCATGATTAAGTTAAAAAGAAGCAAAAGACCCACCAAAATGGTGAACATCTAGTGAAGATATTGTATTTGTCCTGATGTTGGATGTCAAACAAATCTCAACCTGAAAAAATTGTGAATACACAAGAAAGAAATCAGAGAACCAAATATACTTAAACCTGATACATATTAAAAATCGAAACTAAGACATTGAGGTTATAATGTCCAAAACACTTTTTGCAGATGGCAACATAAGAACCAGGTTTTTCAAAATGAGAAGAATTCCAGTCTAGACAGGTTTAACTAGAAAGAATTCCTGTCTAGACAGGTTAACCAGAACACTAAAGTGAATACCTAGAAAATTGAAACTAAAACATTGAAGTAACAGAGTCCAGAGGCCTTTTTTGTACATGAAAACATAAGAACCAGGTCATTCAAAATGAGAAGAATTCCTGTCTAGACTGGTTAAATAGAAAGAAACGAGTTTTGGTTCCTCTTGATGCAAATATGCAATAGATGGAACTACCCAGAAAGGCTTAAACTTATTGGACAAGATAATAACGGGGGCCTTAGAATGGTCTACATCTCATCAATCTATCGTCTCAAAATAAATGGTGAAATTGGTACCCCAAAACTATTAGATAATCAAACTCCCACACCTTCTCCTTGGTCTTCATTAAATGTAAATCCAAGTGAAATTTATCATAATGAGGAGGATTGAGCTCACAGATATCTTACCGGAATATTAAATGATTTCAACTTCTTCCATTCTTCTTCTTCAAAGCAGCAAGCATGACCAATCCTCTGGGGTAGAAAGTCTAGCATTGACCCTATCTCTGTTGGATTAGGTACCTATAACCACTAAGTAAGGAAAATAAATTAGTCGGGGCAATTTCAGCACAGCAGGTGCAGGCATTAGAAAGACAAATGCACCTCTCCACAATGAAGGGTTATACAAAGACCTTGTTCTCTAGCAAATTTCAATGCTGGCAAAAATGTGGTCCTGCCAAAATTACACAAAGTCAACTTAGGAAGTAAATCTTAATGCTCACTGCTAAAACTTTGGCAGTCAGGACTTACCATTCTCCCACAATGGGATTTCCGGAAAGGTCAATACCAACTACCCCGACATGTCTCAATTCAAGTGCAAGCTTCACCTACAAAAAGTGGAAGAATAATCAAATTCACTTCAAGGAAAGACAAATTTTTAATTCACTTCTTGATAGATCTCATTTTGCCACGTACTGTCTCCATTGCGGCCTCAGTCGTTTCCCTGCGGTCAATGCTCAACAGAAGTCTGACATATATTTTTTTTCTTGCTGTTCCGTTGCATGTATCAGTTAGAAGTACAGAATCCACGCCAGTTCCAGCATCCATGTCATGAGTCATAAAAGCAACATCAACGGCAGTAACAGCCTTTAGACCCTCTATTACAGCTTCCATATAAGAGCATTTCGTCATTCCTATGGAATCATTTTTCTGTGTAAGACAAAGACCCAAACCCGTCATTCTCTTCATCCACAAAAGGAATCATACATATATAACACATAATTCATCTAACATAACCTAATGTTGTTGTACCTTGGGGGTTGTTCTTAGCTCCAGATACACAACATTCTCAGAAGCAAAGTCTTCAACAACCTATTTTTGCAAGAAAACGTAATATTGACATGGAAATATTGAGAAGAAAAAAAACTTTATGAAGTGAAAAATGTCCTTACTTCTTTGGTGATTCTTGTAATAATTTTGTGATCGGTGGTAAGAATGTGGATCAAGTCAAACAACTTAAACACTTCGTGTAAAGACCGATCACCTGAATTATAACACAAAGAGTTTGCATTTTTAAGATTCAATACATTAGAACGATAAAATAATAATGTTAACAAGGAACAAGAAAAATATGTGAACCAATATTCGTACAAGATATAAATACGAAAATTCACTCCGCCTAAATGAAAAAACTCACTCAAATCAACAGTGGTGTAAAATGAATTGAAGACACATTATTTAAAATTTGGAACTACCTTATCAGTATTTGAACTTTTAACATCTTAATCTTATGTATCACCAAAATTGGTCATATAATTTTTTGGATTCGAAGTGAACCGACAATATCAATCAAATTGAGTAATAAATTTTATAAACTAAAGTCTACAAAGAATCGAAAGCTGTTATCTCTGGAAACAAAGAGAAAAGCGTACTTTTCATTATAACATGCTCGACATCTGAGAAAACTATGACACCTTTCTCGCCCAAAACTCTAGCAAGTTCACTGCAACCAAAAATAATAATAATAATAATAATATTAAGCTTTTTTTTTTTTTTGAAAAAGAAAAAAAAACAAAGTGTATATTCCAAAAAAAAAAATATTCTTAAAAAGCAAAGAGGCTCACAGTAGAGTGGAGTCCCTAGCGGATCCATTGAGATGAGCGTGTAGCTCAACCTTTGGCATCGACTGGTACGTCTCCATTTTCTCACTCTTCTTCTTCTTCTTCTCACCTTTCCTTCCTATCTTTGCTCACTGAGATTTTTTTGACCACTTTGCAGCTTCCCCTGCTGTGATTTTGTTTTTGTTTTGGGCCCTTTTCTTGTTCGTTTGTTTGACTCTTCTACTAGACTCTTTTTTTCACTTTTATTTTTATTTTTATTTTTATTTAAAAATAAGGGAAAGTATCACCTTTGGTCCTCAAACTTTTCCCAGAGTATCACTTAGGTCCCCCTTTTTTTGTAGCACTTGAATCCCCAAACTATTGGTTTTCGTCACACGTTAATCCCTGGACATTTTTCCGTCTGAAAGTGGCGTTAAATGACCACGTGCTAAGCACATGACCTTCTTCCCATGGGTATATACTGGGAAAAAAAAACCCAGGGCGCGAAATACCTTACATTTTCACAGCTAAAGAAAGAAGAGAGAGAAGTCTCTCCATTGAAGCTCAGATTAGGTGGAAAAAAATGGAGGCTCAAGTCTGCAGGTATGGTCACAGAGTTGAAATGAAAACTTCATGGACCGATTTAAACCCCGGAAGAAGGTTTTTCGCTTGCTACAAGAAGAAGGTAAGAAATTTTCATTTTTTTCTAGGTTTATATATAATCTTACATAACTTAATTATTTATTTATTTCTATAATAGCAAAATGGAGGTTTTGGGTACTTTGAATGGATTGACCCTCCAATGTGCGAGAGATCTAAGCAAATTATTCCAGGTTTGTTACGAGATATAAGAAGGCTTGAATCAGAGAATTTAGAGCTTAAAAGAGGAAGAACATCAAAAAAGAGGGTTTTCATGTACCTAATTGTAGCTGCCATTTTGTTAATTTGGTTGATGCTCTAGGTTTGATGTTGCTGAATTTAAAGCTTAGTTGGATGAAGGATGTTTTCTATCTTTTTTTTTTTTTTGGTGCTGGTAGTTCTATTGACAAATGAGTTTGTTAAACTCTATTTTTGGATAATGGAAGATGTTACTCTGGTTTTGGGTAATGGAAGAATTTGGGTAATGAGTTTGTACTTTACTCTGATTTCGTTGTATTCACTAATGGAGTGCCTAACGTTATTGGCATTTTACTGTAATGCACAATGTTGCTTAATATATGTATGAATAAATTAGTTTTTGGCTAAATTGTGAAATTAATTAGTGAAATTACTGAAAAAAATAAAACTTACAATGAATCAAGTTAATATGTTAATTACCTCATTTAGTTATTAGTTACCAATTCTATCCATTTAATCAAGGTAATTTAGAAGAGAAGTCACTATTTTAAACAAGTGGATATAAAAGTCTAACATCTTTAAAAATGGCTAAGTTCAATACATGCCAATAAACAAAACTGTGTATAAATGCCAACATTAGGAGAAATGAATTTTTCCAGTAAAATAAAGGAAGGGGTATCAGGTTCCTCTATACGCTATATTGAAGCTCAAATGCTACAAATCTTTCCATTCACAATTATTTAAATAGCAACAAAGACTGAGTAAAGCTCTAAATGGCAGAGATGGCCAAACACAACAAATGACACAAAATCAGCCAAATATGACATTCTCACCATAAAACAATATGGTTAATATTCATGCTACATAAATATGATAATTCCAAAATGAAGCATAGGAAATAATTGCTTGAAAAAATAAAGATGATAGTAATTAGCCTTTCATTTCCATTAAACGATTTCCAAATAGTCAAAGGTTCCTGCTATACCATATGTGCCATGTACATGTCATTTCTATACCTAAAAAGACTTGTAGTCAGTTGCACCATATTATGTACCTGTCATCTACCCTGTCTGAATATCATGTACTGGGATCCTACCCAATAACATGGATCCCATATGAACCTGTTATAGACAAAACATAAATGGATTCACAAAAATATGTCCCAAAAGGATTATCAAAAAATATGGCAATAGTTCAAAAGAAGCAGTCCTACAAAATAGATATACTATGTTGCACCAATAGCCCACGTTTGCTCTAGGTTGCACCACTAGAACCAGCAGCTCCACTTTGCTGCTTAGCATTCCTTTTCGATGGTTGTTGCTTCATTCCAACCTATATTACAGAGTGGAGAAAAAGACAAATTACCAGAAGACAAATGTATATCAAAAACTGGTTACTAATCACATTACAGCAAGAAGAATATTACCTGACTTTTCTTTCGAGGAGTTCTTTTCTTCTTGGCCATCCCAGGTGCACGTTTTGGTTGTGCTTGAGCTGAAACTTTAGTTTTTTTAGGAGGTTTATGATGAGGATCACAGCATCTTGTGTTGTGTCCATTTTGGCCACAGTGCTTGCACTTCATGACCATACCAAACCTTCTTAGTGTCGATGCACTTGGCTGTAATTCCTCAGGCTCTTTTCGTCTTTTTTTTTTTTACGACGTCCTGGTTGTTTCTTATTTTCTGGTTCTATGATTGGTCATTGCTTTGTATTTGGCCAGAAATTAGGACTACTTGTGGGCTTGATGATTGGAGTGTATGCCTTCATCAGTGTCTCCTTCTTATAGCAACGATGCACAAAGTTGAACATGTCTAACTTCCTGTCCAGTATGCACATTAGAGCATGTTCACATGGTATTCCACTCAACTGGTACTTGCGGCAGCTGCATTGTTGTGCATCTAAGTCCACTGCAAATTGATCTCTAGTTTTGATGTTCTTTACTTGAAATATGAGTCCACCTGCCCAAGTAGGCATACACACCCGACTCAAGTTTTTATTTATCTCAAGAAGTTTTACAATTCTTGGACTAACTGATGTCTTCCATTTATCAAGTTCTGCTCTTTTCTTGGCCATCCTAGTCATCAAATAATATCGGATAGTTTTCAGCATTGTGATAATGGGCTTGTCTTGTGCATGGAGAATAGCACTATTGAAGGTTTCACAAATATTATTAAGTAGAAGATCACACTTATTAAGTGGCTGGAAGTGACTTCTACTCCATTGAGTTGGTGGCTTTTCACTCAACCACTTCCATACTGATTCATCAACGGCTTTTAATTTGGCCATCGCTATTTCAAACTGTGGGATAGTTGTTGTTATTGCACATGCCCATACATGGTCTTTAAGAGCCAAGCCCTTATGTTCAGCTTTGAAATTGTTATACATATGGCGTAGGCAGAACCTTTTCTCAGAATATTGACCAATCTTGTTAATTGCATCCACCAATCCCTTCTGTCTATCACTCATGAAAGTCCATGCGCTTGTGTTTTCAATTTTCAAGTCATCTGCAAGTAGTTCTAAGAACCAAGTCCATGATGACTTGTTCTCTGCCTCGACAACAGCAAATGCAATAGGAAATATGGAGTTATTTCCATCCAATCCCACGGCAGCTAAAATCTGGCCACTCTGCTCTCTTTTTAAGAAACAACCATCTAAAATAATTAATCTTCTACAACCAGCTAGAAACCCTTCTTTACAAGCTGCCAAACATATATAAATTCTCTGAAACACTCTCTTATTCTTCCCTTCAAGCTTTGTTTTCAACTTAATAGTGTTGTCCACATTAGTCCTCAACAACTCATCACAGTAATCTTCAGGCAACTCATATTGTTCTTTTACAGTACCTCTTATCACTTCTAAGGCCTTCTCTCTAGCTCTATAATACTGCATTCTTGACACAGCAGTTGTACACTCTTCTTGTACTAGCTCTGAGAATGTGGTCCTCGATAAGTTTGGTTCAGATCTAAATCGGCTAAGGTATTTCTTCGACAACCATGTAGAATCCAATCTCGGATTATTGAAGACCAGTCCACAATCATATTGAGAATGCAACTTCCTCACTTTAAAGGTGACCTTATCTGCCATAACTCTTGCATAAAGTAGGAATGGGCAACCTTAAGCACAAACAATCCGTACACTTAGCTTATCATTCTTGGAATGTTTGATAGCGTAACTATTCTTGATAGCATATGCTCTTATAGCATCTCTAAGTACTTTGACTGATCCAAATTCCATACCTGATACACATTTGACAACAAGATGTTATAATAGAACAAATAAAGTATTTAACATCACAATACTTAAGCACATGTTAAGAACCATAGTAATGAATTTAAAGCAAAAAATTTGACTAAAAAAAATTAACAAAATTTGAGACAAGTGACTTACCTAACTGAAATACAGGGTTGGTCATGTCTATATTCTCATTGAAAATTGGAGTTACTCGCTGTCCATTATATCCCTCATCTCCATGGCTAACATTTCTAATATCTTCTTCAAAATCAGAATCTCCATCAATGTGTTCTGCTGCACCATTTCCCCCAACCCCAAAAACACCATTCCACTGGTCATTCTCATTGAAAACCTGCTCATCAGGGATAAAAGGAACCTCATCTTGCACATAAGCTTCATCATGGAACTCAGTATCCACCCATAAATTATCTCCCCCAGTTGTGTTATTTTGTGGATTCTTAATTGGAATTTGGGGTTGATTGAATTGGCTTTCAAGTGGAGGTTGAGAACCTATTCGGTTTTTGCTCTTAAGAGGGGGTTCATCTTCTAACTCCTTTATCACAACCCTTGACTTTCTTGGAGGAGGAGGGGGGTCATCTTCTAACTCCCTTATTACTACTCCTGACTTTCTTCGAGGAGGAGGGGGGTCATCTTCCAATTCAGTAATCACAACACTTGACTTTCTTCTAGGAGGACCATCAAATTCAAAAGGGTTCCAATCATCATATAAAAAGTCATAATTATCCCCCCCAAAATCTCATGCAAATGCAACATCTCCATAATAATCCTCAGAACAATCTCCATCACTATCTTCTAATCCATATTTTGAAGATACATCATCATCATCAGAACTTAAGATAATAGGATTACTTTCAGATGGACCAACCTCGGTAGGTAATAGTTTAGTTCCTGATGGACCACCAATATTGGCTTTTGGTATAGGTTGGGACCAGGGTAGGCTCTTTTTTGGCATTGGTAATTGAAGAAATAGGTCAACTTCCCTAGACGATTTCACACTCTTTGCCATCTCCAAAATCTCTTTATCATTGATAATCCTCACAAGCCCTACATCTAATGTCATTCTGGGTTTTTTAAACCAGAAACCAACAGGCGAAAAGTATCCTAATAAACTGGGTATGTGATCTAATTCGAATTTACAGATTGTGTCAATAGTAAAATAGTTAAAGTAAGATACTTGCCCATTTAGATACTCAGTTCTACCCATCTTATCAAAAAAGTCTCCACCGTGATGACATTTAATTGTGAAATAAGGCCCATTTCCAGCTGCCAAAAAAAATAAATAAATAAAAAAATCTTAATATGTATTATCACAATAACGTGCAGATTCAAAGTAAACTAAAAGATTTAAGCTATATCAACTTTTTAGACAAAAATACTCACAATATAACTTATATTAACATGCATAAACTCTAGTAGATATACTTTACTGATCTATATGTTGCCAACAATATTGAAACCCTAAAAGTATTATTTTTGCCCTTAAACAAATATTATTTTCTCCATTACCAATTTTTTATTTAATAAATACAAACCAAACAAATATATTAAAATTACCGTAATTAGGAGGTTTTCCCCCTGGACTTCGTAGCATTCTGAAGCTGTAAAATGTTCCTACAAACCAGACGAAACATGCAAAGTGAACTCAGCTCTAGATTTCTTAGATGGGGAAAATTAGGGGAAACAAAACAAAAAAAGTAAAAAATTGTAAAAATAAACAAATAATGAATGCGAAAATCCCTTAACCCAAAAGAACAAGACCCTAAATCATCATACAAAAAATCCCATTCTCTAAAATTCCAAACCCATAGTTGTTTCAAGATGAAGAACATCATCATACAAAAATCTCATTCTTACCTGAATCACGTTGTTGAAGAAGATTAGACCCTTTGCTATCCGAATTTGGGGGAAAATGAAAACCTAGGTTTTCCCCCAAAATTTCACTTTGATAAAGAATAGTTGAAGCAATTATGGAGTAGAGACTATTATACTTGATGAAGAAAAATGAGAAAAAAAAAAACGATATAGAACGATTAAACTGTCATGGGTTTTTTTTCCAGTATATACCCATGGAAAAAGGTCATGTGCTTAGCACGTGGTCATTTAACGCCACTTTTAGACGGAAAAATGCCCAGAGATTAACGTGTGACGGAAACCAATAATTTGAGGATTCAAGTGCTACAAAAAAAAAAAGTGGGAACCTAAGTGATACACTGGGAAAAGTTTGGGGACCCTAGGTGATATTTTCCCTTTTTAATTATTATTATTAGGGATAATATCACTTAGAGTCCCTTTTCTTCCCGATGTATCACTTAGGTCCCATTTTCTTTTATTCGTAGCACTTAGCTCTCCAATCTAACTAGTTTGTAAATTGTAACAAGTCCTTTATCAACAATGCCATCTGAAAGGGCTGTTGAGTGTCACATGCAATAAACGTGCTTTTATGATAGGGGTATTTGGTGGAATTTGTGAAAAAAATTCTAACCCTCTCCTCCCCTTCTCTGCAAATTCATCTCCAGATTCTCCACTCCTCCCGGGACCACCCGCTTATAGACGCCTCCTACTCCGACCTCCTCGCCTCCGCGGCCGATTAGGACCCATCTCTAGTGCCGACGAAAACATGCACCATGGCAGATTAAATGTTCCAAAAGCTTGGCGACAAGCCTTTCAACATCATCACCGAGAGTTAGATTGTCGAAAATCAAATTGAGAGGTTGGTTAATCTTAGAAATTCTCTTAGAAATCTAATTGATACAGTTGGGGATTCTGGGATCAAATGCTTGATTGAATTGATCAAACCCAGTAGATTCACATTCGATTATAAATAACAATTTTTAAGTTAAAATCCCTAGCCTCCTCCACTACCGGATCTTTAAAATGATTCAGTATTTTCTCTTTGGTAAGTTTCCTCATCCCACATTTGGTGAATTCTACATGAGTCTGTTTCCTTGTTTGTTTTAGGCTTTTTTTTTTCCTATTTTAGATTTATACTTTCATATGTTTCTATATTGGCTTGCTTATGAATAGGTTCTTCAAATTCAGATGATTCATATCAACTTTGATTAAAATTTTCTAAAAAATTTCTCAACCAGAGTCTATTATATAATTTTTGAAGCCATGTCGTTGGTTGTAGGCTAAAGAACCTGCTTGTGTCAATGAGTCTCTTTAACACTTGGCATTCGTTGTTATACACAATATGCCAAATCAAGAAACCTCTATCAGGAACACACACTTTAGAACCAACGATTCCCAATTGCTCCACGGATTTTGGTG
Organism: Trema orientale; assembly: GCA_002914845.1. NCBI lineage: Eukaryota > Viridiplantae > Streptophyta > Magnoliopsida > Rosales > Cannabaceae > Trema > Trema orientale. The sequence continues at coordinate 614,541 of JXTC01000169.1, forward strand.
TTCAATCTAAATCTTAAGTTCTAATTTATTCACTTTTTTCTCATTTTTATAAGAAAATATCTTCCAAGATTTTATTTTGTTTTTTGTTTTTAGGTTCTATTTGATTTCAATTATTTGATGGAATTTTAAGGTTAATTAGTGTTAATTTTATTGAATAATGATCGAGATACCAAAAATTTTATTGAATAATGATTGAGATACCAAAAATTTTATTGAATAATGATTGAGATACCAAAAATTTGTATCAAAAAGTTACACTAATAACGTTGTATCTATTTAAATTACTATTTTATCGCTGAGTGAGACTATATTATTTAAAATTTAATGATTGATATAAATACAACTCATGTAGTGTAAATTTTTTGTGTAAATTATTGGTGTCCCTAATGTTATTCATTTTATTTTATTTTTGAAGAAATCCCAAATTCGTTATATTTTTTGTTCATACAGTTCAAGCTTCCACTTTGCTTTTTCTCTGTTTGTAAGTTTCAGCAAGTCCGTTGGCATAAGAAAGAGGAGAAAGAGACAGTTGAATTTAACAACAGTTTAGAGCTGATATGAGAAAACATTCAAATAATTTCTACATAGCAAGAATTTGAAGACGAGGCCATAAGTGAGAAACAGAAGAGACCGTCGAGTTTTTCTGGTCCAAATTCCAGCAGATAACCTTGCCATATGAAGCACGTGTAGTGCATGTGATGTTTAACAATCCTTTTAGACGGAATTATTGATAAAGGACTTACTTGTTACAAACTAATTAGGTTGACGAGTTAAGTGCTAAAAAAAAGAATGAGGACCTAGGTGACACATTGGGAAAAGAATGAGAACTCTAACCCTTATTATTATTTTGGGGAGGTCTTATGTCAATGTCGTCAAAGCAAAATGCTTGGTTAAATTCCAAAAAAAAGACACAACAAACAAAAATAAAGTGCTATTTTTATAATTTTAACCCTACATTTTGGTTTAAGAAGGAAAAAATAATAAATAAAGGCACCTCATCTTTACTTTTCATTTTCAATTTCCGGAAGCCATTTCCATTCAAATTTTGTTCTATCATTTACCTTCTTTATTTTTTTCCACATAATTCATCTTTTTCACTTCTAATTTCTTTTATAATCTCTTTAAACTAAAATTAAACTAGAACATTCAAAGAAAAAAAAAAAAACTAGAACAAGAAAAATAAGAGCACGCATATCTAACTTATTTATTTCAATTTTCAAGAGCCATTCCCATTCAAATTTTGTTCTATCGTTTATCTTCTTTATTTTTTTTCTACATAACTCATCTTCTTCACTTCTAATTTCTTTTATAATCTCTTTAAACTAAAATTAAACTAGAATATTCAAAAAAAAAAAAAAAAAAACTAGAACAAGAAAAATGAGAGCACGCATGTCTAGCTTACTTATTTTGAAATGCACAAGTATTCATTTGCGTCAAACTGAAGTTTTGTTTATGATTATTTCACAATATATTATATTTACATATAAAATCTCATATAGCATTTTTTTTTTGTTTTTGAAACTCAAAATTATGTGTACCCATAATAACCAGGGTTAAACAACCTAAACTTATAGGGCTTTGGAATCAGTTTACTTTCTCTATTTTTTCCCCCTCAGATAACTTGAGCTTCATTTTCTCGTATTAATTTTGTGTTTCTCTTATAGGTTTTTTTTCTTTATTTTTCAATGATTTAATTTTTTCGTCATATAAATAAAGTTAGAAATTTCTAATTCATTTTTAATTGATGGATTTGCAGGGAAGAAATTTGGCTTTAGACGGTGCAATTACCTAGCTTTTAATATATTGTTTTGACTTGTCTTTTTATTTATTATAAGAGTACCTTAATATTAGTATAAGGTTCAAATATAGCTCCCCTTTGAGTTATTTATGATATTAAGGTTACGTTTGATAGCCGTATTGTATTGTATTATGATGTATTGTGTTAGGCTGTATTATATTGTATTATTCTATTATAATACTATATTTGGTTTTGTATTGTATTAAGATGATGCACTACAAATTAATTTTTGAAACATACCACTTTTAAAAAATAATTAGAAAAATACCGCTTTCAAAAAATTACTTAGACAAGTATCACTCTAAAATTACCACTTTTGAAATATTATTTTTAAAATACTACTTTTAAAAAATTATTTAGAAAAATACCACTTAAAAAAATATATTTAGAAAATTACCACTTTTAAAAGGGATAAAGTAATGTGAGAGAAAGGAAAGAGAGAAAAATTAAAGAAAAAGAAAGTAATGAGAGAGAAATTAAGGATAGAAAATATTATATAATACTATGTTATCATACAATGTAATACGGAGCATTTTTTCTGTATTAGATAATACTTTTCGTATTGCATTCAATTTTGATATGGTCTTAAATAGTACAATACAAAAGCACAATCAAGCACAATATTGTGTTTAATTAATACAATAAAGAGTCCTTATATAGTGTACCAAACATGTGTTTGTCCTAAAAGTCAAAATTACCACCCATATCCTTGTTATCAAATAACAAAATAAATAAAAAGTTATTAAAGAGAAAAATTCTAAAGAAAATTGAAATAGAATCACATTAATCTAAAGGTTTTAATTGTTTTTATTTCAAGATTCAATTATTTTAGCAAATTTTTAGTACTATATATATGTATATGGAAATAAGAATAAGTAAATCTCAATTCGGTATTGAAATGTGAATTCATAGTTTCATATGAGGAGGGTGAAAATTTTTAGAAATTTAAAATACAAAAATATAATTTTATAGAACCCAAAACACATAATTAAGATTACAAAATGTGTATACTTCAAAATATATTTTTGCATTTCCTTCAAAATATATATATATATATATATATATATATATATATATATATATATATATATATATATTACATTTAACCCGCTTTGAAATTAGGCTCTCTATCAATTACCACTGGGTCCATTAGGAATGGACAAAACATGACTATATTTTCTAAAATTATTTTTTTGAAACTATTTGTAAAAAGTTTTTAGCGTTACCCTTTTCATAATAACTTGGGCCTATGATTTCCTAACATGGATTCACAAAAATTAGCAGAAATAGGACCCTTATTTTTCCAAAGTGACTTTTTTTTTTTTTTTGGTAACTAACTTTTCAGAAAAAAAAAATCATAGTAATTGTTACTATGATATTCTTAAAATGAAAGTCATTCTAAAAAATCATTTGGCCTCAAAATAGTCTTATTTTTGTTCATTTCCCTAGACAGTTTCCAAGAGTAAAGCCTCATGTCAAAGGGAAAGAGCTCAAAAAACACCACATGGAATCTCATTTGACTATAACTAAGAACTAGTTTAGTATTGTTGTACTTTACTGCAGCTATATTGTAACCCTATTGTAGTTGTATTGTGAGAATTAAATAGTTCTGAGAAATAAAATTTAGATGTTTTAATAAATTTATTTACAAAACTATTGTATTGTTTAAAGTAATACTTAAGTATCTAGTAATCTATAGATTGTGTATGCTATAGAACAATATTTAAGAAATTTGTATTATGATAATAGAATCTGCTTTCTAAAAGCAACCTTTATCTTGTTTGTTAAATTCTGCTTAATAGTAATTACACAATAGTTTCCAAATCTACTGGTTAAAAGTGGAAACTTATCAATTATTTCTCTCACTCCTCTGTTTCTCTAATCGCTTTTAAAAGAGCAACCTCTAGAATCAATCCTAAATGTTAAAATTTTGTTGGAGTTATCAATCATTTGAAGGCTTTAACAATTATGAGCTTTGGTCTTTCAATAAAAGGATAATAACAAATAAGTACCTTGAACTAGTCTGAAAAAAAAAAAAGAATCCTAACTATTCAATTCTGTAAAATAATACTTTTAGATTTCAGATTTTTGGAAATTTGTGATCCTTTCTCATGTTTATTAGCCAAAAAATTGAGGGAGTTATCCGTATTTTAAGGATAAAATAGAGGTGACCCGAGATATTCTATAACCAAAGAAAGACCTTGTCGTGATCTTGAGCGAAGTAAAAGACACAAATACTCCTCTCTAATTAATTATAAACATTTAAACACTAAATAGTTTATAAAACAAAAAAGTCTTATAAATAATTCTTATATTTCTAAATTTTTTTGAATTAAAATTTAAAAGTTCAATGAACAAATTATAAAATATTTTTAGAAATTATATTAGTGTTTAATACTTATTAAGCTAACGAGGGTAGTAACGTCTTTTTATTATTAAAATAGCAAATTAGCAATCACATGTATAAATTTGCAAAAACTCTGAAATATCAAAATATTATTTTGTTGAATTAAAAAGTCTCATAGTTTTCTTTTTTTTTTTTTTAGTCTCATAGTATTTCTTTTTTTCTTTCATTATCCCGTCAACAGATTTTGATAGGGAATTAGTTCTAAATCTATTAACTAATTAACTTTATACATTCATTTTCTATTTACATCACAAAAAAATCCTTTAAAATATCTATTATTTCTTTATACATTTTTCATATTCCAAACATCATTCTGAAAGCTAATCCTTTATGAAAAAAAGGTACCCATCTTCCTTGTTCAAAAAAAAAAAAAAAAAAACATATATAAGAGCCATTGGAAACAAATTAAAACAAAAAGATTGAGAAAAAAAGAAACAACAAAGAGTAGTCAGCATATTTTTTTTAAGATAAGCTATAGATCGAACAAAAAGCTCCCAATTTTTCATGTTATCAAGTATGCCTTGTTTGTGAAAAACAAAACATGAAAAATAAGATGAAATATTGACACAAATTTAATTAAAAAAAAAAAGAACGGGCTTGCAGATTTTGACGAGAATCATAGTCTATAATCACTCTCCATCAATCAAAAATTTTCCAAGTTGTCACTGTAGTCTAAACTGCTTTGATTCGTCAATAATTTTACTAATTAATTTTCTTAAAATTAGATTAATGTTCAAGTGAACTCAAATAAAAAGCTACCCAAATTCTCTTTCCAATTTGAGATATGTTTATTTTTTTGTCCTTTTAGGTAATTTTATATCTAGACACATTTATTTTATCAAAAAAGAAATATCTAGACACATTTATAATTATAATAGAGTTTAAATATGAATGTACACAGTTAATTAGATGAATAAATTTAGAACTTCCCATTTTAATAATCACCCTTCCGGATATTAGAGTTTCTAGTACAATATATTTTTTATTAATTGTTTAGTCATATTGCAATGGCGGGTCTTGTTATGCATCAAATTCACATATGCTCGAAGATAACGAGTAGATTTTTTATCGCGAGATTTCTTCTATTCAAAATTCAAATCTCCAAGATATTAGGATTAGATTTGGAGTTTAAATGATATGATTATTCAAATAAAGATTTTACTAGATCTTGGGGGAGATAAATATGAATTCAAATTCGTATTCAATATAATCTTTTTAATATTTGAAAAGATTCCATCTATAACAGAGAATTTATCTCCTCAAGCTTATAAATAAAAAGTTTCTGAGCAGAGAAATGGGGTTCTCCAGTAACCAGCATACTAAGAAAATAACACCGACTACAGTCGGCTTAGCCACTTTGTTCAAAAGGCTGAACCATTTTAAAATCTCTGTGTTCATCATTTTCTCCCCTATTCTCTCTTTAATCTTTAGTTTTTTCTCCAAAAACTAACAACCCTTTGTTATATCAACTTTTGGTATCAACAGATCTTTTGAAATACATTGACTTCTGACTTGTTGATCTGTTTGTGTACATTGACTTCTGACTTGTTGATCTGTTTGTGTAATCACCTTATTAAAAGAATGGCCATCTATACCTAAGATTTAGAGAAGATTATTATTGATGATTTGATATGTTTTGTTAATTGAGTATTTGAGCTATTATTGTCCAATTGTTTGATAGAATTCACAACTATGGTGTAGGTCGTAGTTATGGGAAAGGATCCCACTAGGACCAATTTACCTCTAATTGGAAAGATTTTTTTTTTTTAAAATAGTACTAAAAAGGTCATTATAAAAAAAATCTAAAAAATTCATTTTGACCGCAAATTGCTGATAATGAGGTCTATTTCCCATATGCGTACGAATTTACGACTCTTAATTTCTCTTTACTTTTCTTTTTTCTTTTATAAAAACAGATCTACTATACATATGAGGCCCCTTATTTACAAGAGACCTTTTTTTTTCAATCTTTCTTTTGGAACCCGGATTTTATTAGGGAAAAAAAATTGAGAAAATGTGGTATATGTCCACATTTTTTAAACTGTTCAAAATTTAAAATTAATAGCTATATGTCCATTGTTTAAAAACCTCAAGCTAATTAATTTTTACTTTTCCAATTTTGCCCTTAATGAAATTGTTCAGTTCTTTTTTTTGCCGTTTGTTTTTTTATTTCCCGTACTCTCTCATTCTTCTTTCTTCTTCTTCTCTCTCTCTCTCTCTCTTTTTGTCGTTCTTCTTTTTCCGAATCTCTCTCATTCCTCCATTAATTTTCCTCTTCAATATTTATAGTTTTTTTTTTTGATCTATGGCGACTTCGTGTATTTTTCGGTATATATTTCCATTATTCTTCTTCTCTGGAGTTGCTTGGTTCATCGTCGTCTTCTTCAAGGTCGTTTTGTTCATCTTCTCAGATCTCGGCATTTCTGGCGATTTGTGTATTGCTTTGGTCAATTCTCCAACGTTTTTTATTTTGATTTTGTTTCGGTATGTATTGCTGTCTTGATTTTAATTTGATTGTATTGTGTATTGGTTTTGGGAATTTTAATTTATATTGGGAGTTCCTATTATAATTAATTTTAATTCAAGCATAAGATTGCTTTTTTGTTAGGTCTTAGTAGCTTTTTATATTTGTTATAAGTTTTGAAATTGGTTTTTGCAATTGGCAATGGTTCATTAATTTTTAGTCGTGGTATATGTGGTATTTGTAATAGTATATGCGATCTGTTTCGTGGTATATAATATTACTATTTACTGGTTTTTGTTGTTGAATATATTCTGTATTGCTTGTTTGGTATATATATTTTTAGTTTTGGTATATGTGTTTTTTATGTTGGTATATATTTTTTTTTGTTATTATTGATCTTAGATGTTCAGTACTTTTATTTGATTCATATATTCTTGGTTTTGGTATCATCGATTTTATGTGGTGGTATATGTTATATGGTTATTATTGATTAATATATTAATTATTTTGCTATTATTGATCAAAAGTTTGAACCCAAGTCTGTTGTTCTTTTGTTCTAGTTTTTTTGTGGTACATGGTTTTTTATATTTGGTACATAGAGTTTTTAACTTGTTATATTTATGTATGTATCTTCTGAACCAGTAGACGTGATATTATATTTTTTATTAATGTTTGTTTATTGGTTTTTCTATACAGGTTCTTATACTGATTATGAAGTTGATGAATTGGATAGGAATTTTATGTACCTTTTTATGGCGTTTGGAGTTTCTATTAAATGGTGGCATCATTATAGGCCTGTGATATCAATTTATGGGACACATGGATCATTATTTTTTTCGTATTGAGTTTATAGTTTGTTTTGTTTTGAAAGAAAAGGTTTTGTTTTTTTTCAATATCTAGGTAAATGAATTTTTGGTCTTATAGTATATAGATATTTTGTCTTAGTATATGTACTTATATACTAGATTCATTACTTTAGATATTTGATATTGTTATCTTGTTTCTAAGTTTTTACACTTTCAGATACATGAATTTTTGGTCTTGGTATATGGAAATTTTGTCATGATATATGAGGCTATATACCGGATTCATTACTTGCTATATATTATTGAATTTGTTTTTTATTGGTGGAACAAAAAAAATCATCATTGTGTATAATATATACATACTAGATTATGTATGAACCCAAATATTATTGTCGAAATCTTATGAAGCAGTAAAAAAAAATATTATAGACGATTTTTTTAGTTGAGTGATTGTATATAAATATATATATCGTGTTCGAAATGACAAATTCACATATTATTTCTTAGTTGGGTTATGATATTTGAGTATAGTACCCTAGTTTATATATCCTGCTAGAGTATTAGAAGCTATATACCTATTTCATATTAGAATGAACCATGAAGAAAATCTTATGTATCTAGTTCAAAAGATTATATACCATAAAGAGAGAATTTTTTTAAATATAGATTATCATTCCTAAACAGTTTCAGTTTTTTTTTTTAAATTACTCAAGTGTACCTCACAAAGTGAATAACTAGAAACAAATAAGTAACGGTTTAGATTTATATTAAATTGCATTACATAAAACATATGAACTACCGAGAAAATTGTCTAATGTTCAATATTTTTGCAATTAAAAGTATTCAATATAATAATCATTTTCAAACTAAAAAATCATATTATTTTTGCTAAACCAAAATAAGACCACATGTTCCATATCACTTTGGTATCCCCTTCCCATCTTGTCTTCGGTCCAATGATAGAGTTCTGCGGTCATCTTTTGCCAATATAATGTGATTCTATCTTGTGTTACTTCTTTTATGTTGACATTCGTCATCAATGCTTCTGCTCTTTTGATCACAAACATCCCATAGTTGGTACTGTTTTCGCGAGAGAAACTGTCAGATTTTAGAAGTCATATACCAAACATTAAAAATTATATACCATTTTCAAATTAGTATATAACATAATGAAATGTCAAACAAATACACAAGGTTATGAACCAAAAACATAAGCTTATTAATCAAAACAAATTAAACAAATACTGAACAAAAAATAAACATAAATTGATAAATTTATGAACCATATAGATAAGTTTAGGAATTGAATGAATTAAACGAGATACATAGCAGATATAGACTATAACTATAACATCATAAACCACACTCACAAATTTATAAACTAAAAATATAAATTTATGAACCAAAAAGAATAGTATCATCGGGAAAATTCAATAGAACTAGATACCTAACTTTATATACCAAATAGAAAATTTTTAAGGAGATATATTCTCATATTTGAAACACAACTTTATGAAATAAAGACACAAACTTATTTACCATACTGACAACTTCATGAACCAAAGACAAAATTTTATGAACCAGATAACTTTTGAATTTGAACCAAAGACTTAAATATATGAACTAAAGACCTAAAGTTAGGAACATAATGTGCCAAGAACTAATTTATATGAGATATATTCTCATATATAAAATGTAATTTTATGAAACACAATTTTATAAATTAAAGATATAAGTTATGAACCACACTGACAACTTCATGAACTAAATACATAATTTTATAAAAAAAGTTTATGAACCAAACACATAAATTTATGAACTAAGCAGAAATCAAATAAGTACCAAAAGATTCTGAATCTAACCCCAGATTCTCTCACATTCAAACTACTATCAGATTCTCTCAAATTATAAAACATAAATACTATCTGAATTTATATATACAAGAATAACAATATCATGAATTGCGTCTAAATTTCTATGTACCACATATATGTTATCCCAAGATTAGCTAACCCAAGAGGGGGGAGGGTGAATTGGGTTTTAAAAACTTTTGCAAACTTTTCAAATAAAACAACTAGAATATGCAAGTAACGAATAAAGCGAGTAAAAATAGCAAGTAAA
>JXTC01000170.1:9028-44670 GCA_002914845.1 Trema orientale
TGTGAAAACGGCTTTTCTCAATGGAGAACTAGAGGAAGAGGTTTACATGAAACAACCAGAAGGATTTTCCTCTAGTAGTGGTGAGCATTTGGTGTGCAAGCTCAAGAAATCTATATATGAATTGAAACAAGCATCCCGACAGTGGTATTTGAAATTTCATGATGTTATCTCTTCATTTGGCTTTGAAGAGAACATCATGGATTAATGTATATACCAGAAGATCAGTGGGAGTAAGATTTGTTTCCTTATTCTATATGTGGATGACATTTTACTTGCAACCAATAATAAGGATATACTATATGAAGCGAAACAATTTCTCTCTAAAAACTTTGACATGAAGGATATGGGTGATGCATCTTATGTCATTGGGATTAAGATACATAGAGACAGATTTCGATATATTTTGGGACTGTCTCAAGAGACCTATATCAATAAAATTTTAGAGAGATTTCGGATGAAAGATTGTTCATCTAGTATAGCTCCCATTGTGAAGGGTGACAAGTTCAATTTGAACCAGTGCCCGAAAAATGATCTTGAAAGGGAACAAATGCAAAATATTCCATATGCTTCTGAAGTTGGAAGCCTTATATATGCTCAAGTCTGTACAAGACCTGACATTGCATACTCTGTTGGGATGTTAGGAAGATATCAGAGTAATCCAGGTATTGACCACTGGAAAGCTGCAAAGAAAGTAATGAGATACCTTCAAGGAACAAAGGATTACATGCTTATGTATAGACGGACTGATAATCTGGAGGTTATTGGCTACTCCGATTCAGATTTCGCTGGCTGTGTTGATTCTCGTAAATCAACTTCTGGATACATTTTTATGTTTGCCGGTGGAGCTGTATCATGGAGAAGTGCAAAGCAGACTTTGACTGCTACTTCCACTATGGAAGCTGAGTTCGTATCTTGTTTTGAGGCTACGTCACAAGGTGTATGGATGAAGAGTTTTATTTCTGGGCTTAAAATTGTGGATTCAATTTCTAGGCCATTAAAGATATACTGTGACAATACAGTAGCAGTTTTTATGGCTAAAAACAATAAAAGTGGTAGTCGAAGTAAACACATCGACATCAAGTATTTAGCCATAAGGGAACGTGTTAAAGATAAAACAGTGGTTATTGAACACGTTAGTACTGAATTGATGATTGCTGATCCTTTGACTAAAGGCATGCCACCATTAAAATTTAAGGATCATGTAGAACGAATGGGACTTGGTTCCTTTATGTGATTTTCGTTGTAAGAATGATTTGAAACTCTACTGTGTGATATTTTCTCATATTTAATTTTCTTTGTGTACACATTAATTGAACTTGAGAAATATTATTATTAACAGGACCAAGAATAAACATAGGGTTTATTCATTAAGATTATATGGGCTAGTGTTATAGAGACATTATACTCTGTAATACATGGAAGATAATACTCAATTTTAGAGGACCTATCGCCATGATTCAAGTATTTTGTTTCTTTAAAGGGATAATTGATAGAGAGATATATGGACCAAGTGGGAGAATGTTAGATATTCGTTACGTTAGTGGTCCATTATGTCTAATTAATTAGACAATTATCCTCAGTTTATAACTGAATAAATGAATGTGAGTTACTGCCCAATAACCACCTCAGAGAAAACGTTTTGATGGAAAACGTTTATTTATACAGAGGAGTGATTTTTATTTGGTCCCTAAGTCTGAGAATCAAAAAATATAGATAACAATACACCATCAGTTAGGATTCTATAAGACTTAAAAGATCAAATACTCTGTTATATACAGTAATCACAGTCTGCAAAATAGAGCAATGGCTGGAGGTATGTTCATGCGATCCTTAAGCTTAAATTCTGCATTTTTGATCTTATATGTTTATTTTATAGTATATTTAGATCATATTAAGTCTTACATCGGCCGGCCGGTTTTTGCAGTTTGTATTTTTTTTTTTTATCATGTCCTGGGAAAATAGACTCAAAAAAAAAAAAAAAAAAGCATACATGGTAAATTCCCCACTTTTTATTAATTACAATGACCATCATGAAATGCAGTTGATGTATCAGACAACTAACAGAAAATTTAGACTTTGTTTCACAACATTTCTGTTTCTGTTTTTGAAAACGGAAACAAAGTCCTAACTTTTGTTTTCCTTAAAAGGAAAATAATAAGTGGCGAAGACTTTCTAGAGCTTCAAATATCTTCACTATTCTTTTTTACAAAAAAAAAAAAAAAACCAAATTACTCTAGAACAAACAAAGCCAAGGAAATAGATAGTAGCTACGCTGAATAGATGTCGTCTTAATTTTATTTTTTTCCCCTTAAAAAAATGTGAACTGAACTGTAACTCTACAAATATAAGAAAGTCCTCTGTTTCTTCTTTTGCAGTGCTTGAATTACTAGTCATGCTTTAAGTCTGAAGCTGAGCCATCGATCTCCCCATTTTCTCTGTTCAAAAAATCCTCATCGACTTGCATAAGATATCTTCATAATTTTTTTATTTATTTTTTTTTTAACTTTACATGTATAACCATAAAGTGAATGATATCATTTATATGGTCCAAGATATGATTTCACTACATGGTTGTAGTTAATTAGTTCGTCCATATATTGTTTTGTATTCCTCAGTTCTTCTAGTATGATCTCTCTCATCTCTTTTTTCCCACCAGAAGAAGGAAAAGCTTCAACAACTTTCGAATTCGAATGTATTCCATCCATTTCAATTAGTACAAACCAACGTTATTTTATCTGAAAACATGATACTAAATTTAGTTGAAGCAACGTCATCATCTACATCGTCGCCACCATAATGGCAACCAGTGTATATGAAAAGCTCTCATAAGAGCACGAATTTAGCGGCCACAATTCCGTCCTTTCGGTTTGATTTTCCCCTTAATTGGAATCCACAGCTGCGCATCTCAGTAGTTATAGCACATGATTTTCGTAAAGAGTTACCTTAGATTAGGCACCAAAAGATATAGAAGATTTCCCAATCTTTTTTCTTTGGAGTCTTTGCAGCTGCTCCTTGTGCTCTTTTGCTTGATCTCCAGATTTTGATGATTTACTATTTGTCGTTACGTCTTTATCCTCTGACACTGAAATCCGTCCCAGTTAAGAAATGGAGTAGCCTAAGTTTAGCTTCATTAATAACCGGGGGAAAAAAAAAAGCCATATTACTAATTGGAAAAACCCAGAAATTAATTACAACGAAACAAATTAAAATCACAAACTTACCATTCACAAACTGTTATTAAAAAAAAATGAAAAATAAAAAAACACTGTGAACTCTGCTTCCATAATGAGTCCGGGTAGCGAAAGATCAAAGAATTGTCCTGCGAAAGAAAAGGAGGGACCGTAACACACCTATCTCAACGGTATGAAAGACCACGATCAAGTCACCAAGAACGGGAAAATCAGAAAATTATGCAAAAGAGCAGCAAAACTGTAAAGTTGGGCTCGTTTGGATAAATCCTTGGGCTATTTACAAAATTTCAGGCCCAAGATACCAAAAATTGAAAAATCCCGGATGAAGATTTTTTTGAAAAATTCCGGATTAATTTAGAAAAATATTACTTTTTAAAAGTATTATTAGAAAAATAACACTTTTAAAAAATATTTAGAAAAATACTATTTTTTATTTAAATTTAGTATTTTTCAATGGTACTAGAGGTAACCAGTTAGACTACTTAGAGTAACCAATCCTGTTACTTGAGGTAACTTGAACTCAGGTAACTCGACTAGTTACCTTAAGTATCTCATCAATCACTAAACAAATGATATTTTTCTAAATACTTTTAAAAATGGTATTTTTATAATTAAATCTGGGTTTTTTTAGAACAATTTCAAATTTCTGGGATTTTTCAATTTTTTTGAAAAAATACCATAAAAAATCAAATTTCCTCTAAATCCTTAGGGCTTATTAAAAATTCCAGGCCCAAAGTACCAAAAATTGAAGGAAAAAGTTCATAAATACCCGCTTTTAAAACTATATTTTCAAAAATATCTGTTATTTATCTTTATTTCATAAATACCCATTTTTATATATTTTTTGAAGAAATATAGGCCACCACTGTTTTACACATGAAATGTATGCCACGGTATATATTGTTGGGATATTTGTCCTAAAAAGCATATTTCCAATTATACCCTTTGAGTATAAACAACTTTATCTTATATGCAATTATGATATTTGTTAGATTAAACTATCTTAGTTGTATAGTTTATTTATCTGAAAAAGATTCCATGACTTTGTTTGTGTATAAAGAAACAAACATGATTAAGTGTTAATTATGGGGAGACTTGTTTCTTTATCTAAGTCTAAATGAATTAGTTCACAATCTGTAAATAAAGATGGAATACTTTATTTACTATAGGTTGTAGTGTTTGTCTATCTCAACGGGAATGATGTGTCTCAAATCATTGAAGTATGTGACTTCTGATAGAAACACTAGTACAACATAAATAATTTATGTGTATTGAACTGGACCAGGCAATATAAAGAATTGGAGTGCCATAACTCAATTCTTACATTACCACAAACTAGCTCTTAGCATATAGATCTCAATCCTTGATATTTGATCGGACTTGCTTTCATGGATTGTAGCCTTTTGATTTGTTAAAAGACTAACCTCTATGAAATTTGAGGTGAACTCTGGCATATTGGAGGTTATGGTTTATGAATTGATGGGAACACCAAATAGTTAAGGACACTATACATTAATGTACTTTAGGTTCTTTCAAGATTCATGGAATAATTAAATCTAAGATCTTAGTATTCACTTTGTGAATTGGTTGATAATTTTATCTAAATGGCCATTGAGAACAAAATTATCGACAACATTATTCCTTGATAGAAAGATGGTAACTTAAAGGTAAATAGGTGTTGGAGGGGTATTACGGTAATTTCACCTATCCAACTACGGCATTGTATAACGATTCTATATGTGGTATAGAATATGCTAGATGGATCGATTAATCAAGGCTAGTTGATTAAATCTCTTTAAAAGGCATGACATCTAATCTAAGAGTGCAGTATTGGGCCTTTAGTGGAATGTCCCCTTTACTAATAATATTTATATAAATACCATAATAAGAGTTATTATGTATTTATCATATTATTGGAGCTTAGATTATTTGGATCCATTAGGTCCCTTGTCTAACTCAATAAAGCTCATTAATTGGTTGATGGTATTCGTGAAATTAGTTTCATGAAACTGTGTAAAATAATGATTCTACACAGAAGTTGGTATTTTTATAAATAAGTTTCATAGGTTGAACATATTTATAAAAATACACCCAAAGCCCAAATTGGAGAACAAGCCCAATCCTAGTTGGACTAGGGTTAGTAGCTTTTGGCCTCATATATATAAGATACATGAGAGAAAAAACTGAATAGTAACACATAGAGTGCTACACGCATAAGGCATAGAGAGAGAGAGAGAGATTTCGGCCACTCTAGGCTGAGTAAGAGAGAAAAAGTTTCCTACCATCTCACAGTCTCGTCTCACGTCCCTGTGTTCCATAGGATCAAGAAGGTATTCTTGATCGTTCTCCAACAAAGGATTCAACTTGGTGCCCACTCACCTCATTAACCAAGAGCAAGAGGATAGGCAAGAAGATCTAGGATTGGAAGTTTGATCATCATCAACAAGGAGATCAAAAAGGAGCACGCTACAAGAGGTAAACCCTAATTTCATCTCTAGGGTTTGTGCATCTAGATTTGATTTATGTTATACATGATCCTGTATATAATATATGCATGTAATATGGTTATGAAAATTGTTTTCATGCAAAAAAAATTTTAAAACCTAAATCCGCTAATTATTCCGCTGCATTCATGATGTGATCATAGTTTTTCCATAGTTTGCATGTATGTATGTTTTTGCCCTAAGTGTTAGGCAATTCTAGCATATATTTCATATATTAAATACATATCGTGGTCTACATTTCGTGAATAAAAATTACATAAAAATTAGCACACATTTTAAAATGTATACCGTTCATATTTTATACATGAAATATGTACCTCATGGATAAAATTTACATGTGGACCACTCATATTTTGCATATAAAATGTGGACCATAAAAACGAGTATTTTTGAAAAAAGTTTAATAATTGGGGTTTATAAAATAAGTTTTAAAAAACGGGTACTAGGCATAAATTTCCCCACATTGAAAAATCCCTATCCTGATGGGCCAAATTTTTTGAATAATCCCGGATCAATTTAGAAAAATATCACTTTTTAAAGTTATTTTAGAAAATAGCACTTTTAATAACTATTTAAAAAAAAACCACTTTTGTTTTTTAAAATTCGTATTTTTCAATGATAGTTGAGGTAACCGATCAAGTTACCTTAATTTTTTAAAAAAATTACCATAAAAAATCAAATTTCCTCTAAATCCTTATCCCGAGCCGATCTTGACCGTCTTTAATGTTAGCCCAAATCAGTCCAGTAACAAATTTTTCAAAGGGAAATTAGAGTAGGTATCTTTTTTTATACTTTATTTTAATAAATGTCCGTTTTTATAGCTAAATGTTTGAGTATATGTAATTTTACACTTTTATACCTATTTATATATCGACTTTAGCTTATAATAAAATATATTAATTTTTATACTGGATACATCATATTTTACATTAAGTATATCTAGTGATGTATTGGTTATTTTGCTATAGTATTTAGAAACAAACGTTTATTTAAAATAGGTCTAAAATTTGGTCATTATGCTGAAAGCCATTTTTTCCAAAACAATAATATTAGTAAATGTCTTTTATTTTTTTATTTTTTTTGAGAAATTAGAGTAGATGTCCTTCTCTTAAACTTTGTTTTGATAAAGTGTGTGTTTTTCTCTTTTTATTGTTAAATGATTGATAATATTTACTCTTATATTTGGCTTATATATCATATTTTGCACCACTTTGTATATCCGCTGAGATAATATTCGATCATTTTACTATAAGCCCCTTTTTTCACGAATTATTTTAGCAAAATTTCTACAAAAATTGTAACATAATAATGGCTTATTTGGATACACTTTTATTTTGAGTTTTTTACTTTTTAAAATGAAAATAGTGGTTGCATCTTTCCGTGAATTTGCTTAAAAACAACATCACCTTTCATTTCATTTATGAAAATAAAAAAATAAAAAAATAAAAGTGTACCCAAGCATGTCCTACTAATTCGAAATTTAGGATGCTCAAATTTGGATTTGTAATTTTATCTAAAAAATAGGCTATCTCATTCTAGTTTCTAAAATGAAAATTAGAGTGATTGTCGTTATGAGTTAATTACAAAAAAATATCTTCAAATTTGGTTATTCTGTAATTTTAGCCTTGAAATTTGGATATGCAAAATAATATTCTAAGAGTAAGAAGTTATGAAAATTGATATCTTGGACTAATTTTTTTTACTAATTTTTAGTGAGAAAAAGACAATATACTCCATTAAAAACTGGATTAAAACTTATTATTCTCCTTAATTTAGAGTGTAATATTATCTTTTTATCTTAGAATATTATTTTACAGAATCTAAACCCGGCTTAAAATTATGGAACATTCAAATCTTAGGATTTTTTTATTTTTATTTTTTGATTAACCCTTTCTTTAACACTTTATTTTAGCAAATATTTTTTTTTCTATAGTCAAGTAAGTGAGGATATAAATTTTTATACCGCCTATATCAACTGATATAGTAGATTCAAATTATATGTCGAGTATATTACATATCTACACATATACCAAGCTATTTTCTTATAAAAAATGCTACACTATTTTAGAGACGAATATTTATTGTAAAGAATTCTTTTCTAAAAAAAAAAAAAAGAATATTTATTACAAAGAAGCCGAAAATTTGGTCATTTTGCTAAGGCCCCTAAAATTCACTTTTCATAGACTTCTGGTATGCTTTTAGAGTGAGAAAGATGAAGATATATATACACTTCTTCTAACCCGGCCCTTGATTTATGACGGTAATTTGTGCCGTTCGAGCTAATCTTTAAAAATAAATAAATAAATAAGGGATAACTATAGTAATGATCTGAATTATACTATCATTTACCCCAGAATTTCAAACTTATTAAGATATTAAAGGTTAATTAATAGTTAAAATTCACTTTTCATATTAATATTAAACGACATGTCTTTCTTTTATCTAGAAGACACGTCATTTGTCAATTGTCATTCAAGAATTTTGTATTTGCATTATAGAACAAAAAAGTGCACCATATATGAGCCCTTCGTATTAAGATTTCAGAGAAATGAAACCATAGTCATCAATGCGTATATAAAAATTGACTAAATTGGTAAGTGCATCATACATGAGCCCTTCGTATTTAGATTTCAGAGAAATGAAGCCATAGTCATCAATGCGTATATAAAAATTGACTAAATTGGTAATAATAATCCGTATTGCGTGGCCAAAATCCTAACACTAATAACAAAGTAAAAAAGGTCAAAAGATTAATACATTTTTCCTTGATCATTATTCATGGAATCAGATGGAGTGGAAATCTAGAGAAGATGCTCCCTCATGGAATAAGATTTTGAAATATTCTAACGGGTCACGGAAATCAAGGCAACACGTGAGAGTCACGTGAGCTAGCCGCCAAAAAGGACCCATTTTTACCATATTTTTATCGCTACAACCAAAAAGCTCTGAGCTTCAATTTAGTTCAGAGGCAGAGCCAATTCTCACCGTTTCTTTTCATCGGAGAATCTCTGACGAGTGTTTGGTTTAGTTGCACTACAGATCAAAACCGTGCATGGCGGGCAGTTTCGTCATTTTATGACAAATTTGTACTCGCTGTAGAGATGTCAGATGAGTCTCAACCTTCTTATGCTCATGCTGTAATAATTTGTATCCTGACCCGTGATATATAGAAGCTTGTATTGTTTAATGATTTTTTAAGTCCTACAACTTCCTCCCATTTAAAATCAAACAATTTGGTACATAAATTTTTTATGTCTTTACACAAATTATATTATAAATGTATCATATTCAATAAGCAAGGGAATTTTTCTTCAAAACGATGGACTTAAAATAGTTTTAAAAAAAAACCCCCGTTATACAAACGTTAAGCAGTAAAACTAATTTGATCTAGCATTATGGTCCTCATGTGCCACATATATAAATATATATATATATTTTCCTTTTTAAAACAAAATAAAGAGGCCGCTTGATAAGTCAATAGCCAAATTGATGTGGATGAATGGACACAGTAACCTTGTCTTCTAATTTATTAGACAGATAAGTTTAAAATAGAAGATATGATTTAGATTAAGATAAGTTCATTATTATTTATTAATAACAATGTCTATAATTTGCCAATCTTTCAAACAAACATTTAATCTTGTCCAGAATGGATGATGCCACCATATAACCATATATGTATAAATATTTTATTCTTAAAAAGGAAGAAACCCTACATTTTAGGCCTAAATGGCTTTACATAATTTGCTTGTGTTCATTTAGAACTTGTTTCTTTTTTTCTTTCCCTTTTATTCGAGTTAATACTTACGTATTTTTTTCTTTATTTGAATGAATAAAATATTCATAAACAACAGCGGCAAGGATGCCTTATATGAAGCCTTTACTTCTCTCAACTTAAGTTCGAAATTTAGAATGATCATTTGCTTCGATCAAAGTCAATGACTACCTCTTAGCGGAAAAAAAAAAAAAAAAAAAGGTCATTGTCGAGAAAATTGGGTGTGGAGCGTTATGACATCACTGCCCTTATTTTCAGTCAAAAATAAATAAATGAATTTTTTTTATTTCTTTTTTTCCGTATAGACGTTAAAAGAGAAAGAAAGGTAAAGACATAATGGCACATTGGCAGTTGTCCCACAGAGACGACTGAGTTGGCAGTCATCACACACAACTCTCTCCCCAGAAAGACAATTGGCAGGGGTAATTTCGTCACGAAGCAGAAATATTCATCGGCCACAAACAATCCCATGTAACTTAACAAGGTCAATTCGTCTTCCCAATCGTGACCGTCCACTTACATCAAACGGCAAACGAAGCCAACTGGCTAGGGGGTCTACGTGTCACGAGCTAATCCAATGAAGCACAAACGCGTCAAAAAAAAACAGAGAATGAGATCGTCCACTTTCCAAGCGTACGTACGTGCGAGTGAGAATCTTTCGGGGGTCCCAAAGCCAAAGCCAAAGCCAAAGCTCCATCTTTAAATACCACTCTCCGAGCCATACCAATTTCCGGCGCAAGAGTGTGTGTGTGTGAGAGAGATATACATACATATACATATATAGAGAGAGAGAACAGAGGAGCAAAGAGAAAGAGAGAGAGAGAGAGAGAAAGCACTTTTCTTTAAAGTGCTTTCAAGAAAACTGCTTCCTGAGACAGAGTTTTAATCTCGAGGTACTTTGGTTTTAATTATATGATTGTTTTGGTTCTGGCTTTTTTTTTTTTCGCTCATTTTCCGAGTATTCCTATGCTAGATCTATCTATTAATTTGTTTCTCTGTTTTTATTCCAATTTTTAGCTCGATTTATATTTTTTACGGATTGCATGTTGTTTTTTCTGTATATTTGTTATGGGTTGTATGTTATTTTTCTCTAAAGCCCTCCAAAGTTATTATTTTTCAGGCTTGTTATTGCAATGCAGCTCTGTTTTTGTTGTTCTTATGGCTTTGAAAATCTCTCTCGAATTTTTCGACCTTTTATTTACTAAACATTCACTGGATCTGAGGTTTGATAACAAATAAAAATGCCATTTTTCTGCAGAAACCTTAAAAAAAAAAAAAATTCCTAAACACTTGCATGATATTAACGACAGCTTTTTTTCCTTCTTCCTTTTAAGGAACGACAGCCAGTATTGGAGAAATTATAATTCAAAATATATTTTGTTTTTCTATATGAAGAAATGCAATAATGTTGAGTTTTTTTTTTTTTGGCATAATTTTCTTCATTTCGTTGCTGCTGCCTTTTTTTTTTCTCTTAAATAAAAAAAAGACGTTACTTTGTATGCACCTGGCTAGCAGCGCGTGAATCAGGGAGTTCGTTTTCTTTTTTCCTTTCTTTTCTTTTTTAAAAAAATTCTCTCCATTATTATTTTTTTTTTCTTTTCTGGGAAAAATCTTGAGTATCTTTCTGTATAAGGGAAATAAGAAATATTTAACCAAATAGAGTAAAGTATTCCTTTTGTTTTCTTTCAAAGGAAATTAGTTCTTGCTGTTCAAATCAAATCACGTGCAATGGAAAATATTTAAATCATGTTACTAATAACTTGAAATTCAAGTTATTTTTCTTTGTTAAGCATTGTATCTTAGTTTCTCCTTTTTTTTTTTTTTTTAATTTTCAAATCCTTGAAAAACACAATGTAGAATTTTCTGATCGAATGATGGACAAGTATTAAAGTGTAATTAAAATGTGACAACGTTTAACGGTCCAACTATTAAATGCCATAGATATTTTTGGAAAAGAAATATTTTATATGTATAAAGGGTGCTCTAATGCCATGATTGTTCTGCAGTCACTTGCTTGCTACCTGATAAAGCATATGTCATTTTGTTCATAAGGTTTCTTAATTTATCTTTAATGTTATTTGGGCCTGACGCTAATTATTTATTTAATAATGCAAGGTTAATAATACTAGAGTTTAATTACTTTGGTTGTTATGTGACTACCGTCCCGAGGTCCAAATTCAATTTACTATTCCTGTTAATATCAAAGTGCGTATATTCTATATTTATCCCACAATTTGCACATTATTTAAATGTTCACCTATATATATATATGTATGTATTTCCTGATTAAATTATACATGTTCAAAACCAATGAAATTACTCATGAGGGTTTGCGGTTCTTTCAAGATTAAAGGGGACTGAATCCAGGAGTTGATGGATAAAATATACTCACGGTTTTTCCAGTCAAATATTCGTTTTGCTTTACTAATGCAAGAAAAATCTCTTTGATTTTGCCTTGACATAGCAGGACTATAACATTTATATAAGGAAATAATAAGAATCACCTTTTTTTTTGCTAAAAAGCATGTCGATATTATGCAAACAAACGAGGAGAGTACTCGTGTCGTTGTGAAAAAAGCTTGTACATTTAACTTAACGTCTTTAGATATTTTTTCGATACGTGTGGCATTATTTTTTATTACTCTTTTTATAATACCTCAAGTTTATATATATTGTTATTTCCTTGCAATTTTCTGGCTTTGCAGCTTGACGATAGAGCTGTCCACTGTTGATATTCTCTCTCACTTTTCTTCTTTTTTTTTTTCGCCCTCATTTTTTTTTCTCGAACGGCTGTGATTTTGCTGACATTGACATTTCAGTAGTAACATGTGTGGGTCCACAAGTAACTTGTATTTTGTACTGTTATGAGCAACAGGTGTAGTTCCACCAGTAAACTCTTTGTACGTTTTATGGTTCCCCGTTCTTGACTTTTATCCCCGCTAGATTAATGTAGTTTAGCCACATCCATATATATCTGATCATGCAGTGTAGCACAGATTTAGTAACCGGGCCTCTAGAATTGTAGACCTTATGTTACAGCCTATTTAATCCAGATACTCAAATATGTCACTGGCTACTACCACATTTCCATGTGATTAAATAATACCACTTTTGAATTCATTAGAGTACTTTGTGTGGTGCCTTGCTTTTATGTGGTTTGGAGCTCTTTGTCCTTGGTTTGCTTGTCCCGGCCAAGTACCCACTTGACCAAAATTACCGGTCCCAACTCCCAACACACCAAACAGTCCTTTACCTTATAAATTGCTACCCACATTTCTACTGTTTAAACTGTCACCCTCTTCTGGAGTACTTTCTACATTTAATTTGGGTTGGTCTAAAACCACATCAATGTTTCCAATTTGAAATCTGACTGTCTTTTTTTTCTTCTTCTTCTTCTTCTTCTTCTTCTACTGTTTGCAGGAGCGCAATGGGAGCCGGAGGTCGTATGCCTGTGCCCAACACCAATTTAGAAGGTGGAAAGAAAAGCCCGGTTGAGCGCGTGCCACACACGACGCCTCCATTCACTCTAGGCCAAATCAAGAAAGCCATTCCACCCCATTGCTTCAAACGTTCACTTCTCCGCTCTTTCTCATATGTGGTTCATGACCTCTTCTTTGCTTCTCTGTTCTACTACGTGGCCACCTCTTACTTCCACCTCCTCCCACACCCACTTAGCTACTTTGCATGGCCCCTTTACTGGATCTTCCAGGGCTGCGTCTCGACCGGGGTTTGGGTCATTGCTCACGAGTGTGGTCACCATGCCTTTAGTGACCACCAATGGGTGGATGACATTGTTGGCCTTGTCCTCCACTCTGCTCTTCTTGTCCCGTACTTCTCATGGAAGTATAGTCACCGCCGCCACCATTCGAACACGGGATCAATCGAGCGCGACGAAGTTTTCGTCCCAAAACCGAAGTCCCAAATGGCATGGTACTCCAAGTACTTGAACAATCCACCGGGCAGAGTCCTCAGTCTCCTTGTTACATTGACCCTTGGTTGGCCTTTGTACTTGGCTTTCAATGTCTCGGGTCGCCCTTATGACCGTTTCGCCTGTCATTACGATCCTTACGGTCCAATCTACTCCGATCGCGAAAGGCTTCAGATATTCATCTCGGATGCTGGGATTTTCTTGATGACTTTCGTGCTTTACCAACTCGCCGCGGCCAAAGGGTTGGCCTGGGTTGTGTGCGTGTATGGGGTACCTTTGCTTATTGTGAATGGCTTCCTTGTTCTCATCACTTACTTGCAGCACACTCACCCGGCATTGCCACACTACGACTCGTCGGAGTGGGATTGGTTGAGAGGAGCGTTGTCAACGGTGGACCGAGATTATGGAGTGCTCAACAAGGTTTTCCATAACATCACGGACACTCATGTGGTGCACCATCTGTTCTCCACAATGCCTCATTACAATGCCATGGAAGCCACCAAAGCTGTGAAGCCCTTATTGGGAGACTACTACCGTTTCGATGGGACTCCGATCGTTGAGGCTATGTGGAGAGAGGCCAAGGAGTGCCTCTATGTTGAGCCAGATGATGAAGCTCCTAACAAAGGTGTTTTCTGGTACAGGAACAAGTTCTGATTGGTATGTAGGCCATGAAGGGAAGTGTAGTAGGAGAACCATACAAGTGTTGGTCATGTCCATCTGTTGTGTGTGTGTTTAACGTTAATAAGCGTTGAAAGTGAAAAAGAGACTCCTACCTCTTAGAAGAAATAGGAAAGAGTAGGAGAGAGTAGTACTTAATTAGGTGTTAATTTAGTGTCTTTGGGCATGTAATGAACCTTCTTTTACTTGAAATTTGTGTTTGTGTTTTGTGTTTAGTGTTTAGTTTAATGGGGTTACTGAACTTTCTCTGATCTCTGAACGATGTATGATATAAGTTTCATTCTCATGCCTATAACAGTTCTACCGTAATCGGAATGAGCATAAAACAGAGGAATGAATGGGCATAAAATGTATGATAAAGAAAACTAGTGTTTGTAGTATCATGTCCCCTTTTAACATTCGTTTAAACGTAAGGTGATCAAAATTCACCTTATTAATTTTTATTTTACCTGAAAAAAAAAAAAGAACCCGTAATTTTTTAAGAGGAAAAAATCATTTTTTTTCTTCAGGGAAAGGAATCATGTTATTTATGCAAATGTATAGGTGGTCTTGAAATAAACAATATGTTACTAAGGTATAAGACTTTGAAATTTTAAGCGTCTGCTAGCTTAAGGGTGCCAACATATAAGGATATTTTAGGGTGCCAACATATAAGGACTAAAATATCGCTATTGATAGAGATCGATATTTCAATTTCATATTTTCATATATCGGGCAAAATATTAAAATCGACGGAAATTTTTGAAAAAATTGCGAAAGTCACAAATAATTGGCTAAAACTAATAGATTAGTTAATAAAACTTGAGAAAATGTTAAATCATTTAAATACTTCACTAGTAAATTAATTTTCTTACAAAAAGTAGCATACATATAGCTTAAAGTTGTGTGATATTTGTCAATAATTATTATCATAGTTTAACTTTAAAAAAATCTTCACGAATACATTAAAATAGAAATATTTAATAATATTTTATATTTATTCACAATAACATAATCATATGTTAAATTTATTTTACATTTTATATTCATTTATAATAAGATAACATCAATATTAAAATGAACTTCTAGGAGATTTGAAAGTTTTAAAAGTACGATATTGGTCTAAACAATACTCATACCATGATATAGAGTTTGAGTATATTCGCATGTAATTATTAATATGTCATGTGCATGACCTCTTTTTTTGGATTCTTTTCTTTCTTTTTTTCTCCTTTTTAAAAGTATATTTGTTGTGTATATGTTATATTTAAAGTGATTATGGTGAAAAAAAATGTTAAAAATGATTTTTTTTAAATTACAAACTTGTTGAAGTTATCGATATATCTCTGATATTTCTCTGATTTTACCGATATTTGCATGATTTTTTACAAATTTGTGAACAAATTTTTTGATAATGATATCAATACCGATATTTGCCAATATTTTCTCAAAATTTCTCCAAAATTATAACAGATTTTTCTTATATGTGATATCTATATCGGTATCAATTTTCTAGTTTTTGTATATTTCTAAATTCTGAAAGCAAGGATGGCAATACTTTTTATCTCCTGTATCTTGCATTTATGAATTGACAATGCATTTTCAAAATTGACAAACCTTCTTTTTCTTTTTCTTTTTTCGGTAATCGGCATCTTGATATTTGCAAAAAGTTGAAAATTCACTCTTTAAGGTTCACGTAGTAAGTATATCTATTTACAACTATGATTGTTGAAAGCACAGTGAAAAATAAATAGAAATCAAAAGCGCTTGCAGAAATCCCACATTGACAAAATCAAGTTTCTTATTCTCAAAATCTCTATATAAACTCATTAATCTTATCAAATTATTCAGCGCTCATTTAGGCTAAACTTTATCTTCATTAGGTTCTATGTAAAAAATGCAAATAATTTAAATTAAAACTAATATCAATGGTTGGCGGAGAAATCTGAAAAGTATGTTAGGTTAAATTAGTTTTATAGCAAAAAAAATGTTCCTAAATTAGCATATTTGTTTTATAGTAGAAAAAATATCCCTCGCATAAAATAGTAGTATTTTGTAGATGAAAAGGTTGTTTTATAAATAAGTTAGCATATTTGTTTTATAGCAGAAAAAATGTTTTGTAGATGAAAAAGTTATTTTATGAATGAAACTCAATCGATGAAAGTTATCGCATAAAATAATAGTATTTTGTAGATAAAATTCAATCGATACAAGTTATCGCATAAAATATACTCTAAAAAAGAATAGAAGATTTTTGTACAGAATAAAATTAAATTGGTTGTTAAGGCTATTATCAGTTTCAACAAGAATAAAGGATAGAAGATTTTTGTACATAATAAAATTGCTTGTTGAAGCAATTATAAGTAATAACAAGCAATAAGCCTCTTACCATATTAAGACACTGACTAACTTATGTTCATTTTTTTTTAATGCGGTATGCTAATTTAATCAAGATCTCAACTCGACCGAGTCTTAAGATAAGAAAATAAGATTATGTACCTCCCAAAGATGTGTACTGGAGTGTTTCGCTTTAATTTAATTACTCCTAAATTCTATAAAGAAATTGATGTGCATTTCTTTTGATGTATGAGTACAAATGGAAATTTTAAAATATATCAAGTTATAAACATAAATCTGGTATGCAAAAAGCTAAGAGAAATTTGTTGGTCAGATGGAGACGTCCACTATTACAATGCATATCTGGAGTAAGATAAATTCTTCTTCCACTAGATCGTATGAGCAACAGAACGCGCTTATAGTTTATTCTTCTTTGCCTGCATGACAATCCTCTAAGCAACAAAGCAAAGCTTACAAATTTATTTTTTATTTTTTCATTTGTTTTGTATCGTGTGTGTGTTTTTTTTTTTTCCAAAAAAGCTTTTGCCAAATTGGGTAAATAGGCTAAGTTCCATGATAGTTACAATGATCCTCACTTATTAGGCAATGAAAATCACTGAAATTACCCCTATTTGATTTTTTTATTTTTTTAAAAAAAGGCTAGAGTCTTATAATAGAAGTCTCCAGAGTAATTTAAGTGTGAACTTTGATTCGACTGTTCTGTATGGGTCTCAAATTCAATCCTGGTGAACTTGTGCGGGACCCATTCTAATAAATTTGGGATCATCTTGATAAATGATCATGATACATTAGTTGCATCAACTATAGCACCATCTCTTTCTTCTTCTTTTTTTTTTTCCTATGTGCCAGTTATTTTTGTATTTTAATTAAACTTAGTTGTCCAAAATGTTTGTGAGCATTTTCGTAGGGACGACAACAGATTGTGGTTATATATATTGTTGTTCATGCCTGGCGGATCTATAATATCAACAAAGACGCTTTATCCAGAAGGCTTCCCTAAGTCGGTATTTCCGTAGTTATGATGGTCGAAAGGTATAATCAAGATCCTTAGTATGTAGACGTGAAAAATACACTTACCTTTTTCTCCTGCATTCCTCTAAATTAAATTTAAACATGTATCAATTTTAGTCAAAAGGATTAGCTCAAAAACAATCTTCCTAGATCGTTTTTTCCCGTCAATACATTTATATTATGAAACCAAAATGCGCTGCTTAAAATTGAAACCTAATCTAAGTTAAATAATATTCTACTTAATTTCGTTGGATTACCATATAAGAATCGTTTCAAATGGCATATTTGTCTTAATTTGTTAATTTTACGACTTACAAGCGACTTTCGGCATATTATTTTAAAAACTGACATACGTAGGAGCCTCAACAAAAACCCCAATTGGGACATTTGACTTGACCCTTTTAATTCTTTTTCTGTATAAGCTCTGGCTAAGTGTGCCATTTTTGACATCTCTTCCCTTACGCGTGTAAACCGTTTCTTTACATACAAGGGCATTTAATTATGTACACCAATCTGAGGATACGGTTAATAAATCTTTGACAGTATACAATATGCAAAACCAAGCAAGCATTTAATACGCAGTCGATTGTAACCATTACTCCTTGCCTTTTATGGCGAAATGACCAGATTTCTTCTTATAAAAAGAAGAAATAATGCAATCTTATACTAAGATAACATTATTACGTTATAGTTCCTAGTGACAAGGCTGCTAAAAAAATAGTGCCTAAAAAAAGGACTATATACCGATTTACCCGTCTTCCTTATTATTTATATAAAGAGATTATTATACCCAACTATACTCCTCACATTAATTTCTTATTAGCATTTTGTGACCCAATATCTTTTAATTCCAGCTTTTCTTATCTCTCCAATGGCATTGCCTTTTGATCCTAATTCCTATTCCAACCAGACCCCTAATCCTATCAATACTCAATTCCATCAGTTCAACTCGAACAACTTAGGCCTGAACGACCGCACCATGAACCAGCAGAATCATGCCATGTTTAGCTCTCACCAAACAGTGCCCTGTACAGGCCAACTGGGTCTAACCCAAAGGTTAGTGAATGAGGTCAGGACTACTACTACTCTTGTACCACAGAGAGTTCAACTTGTCCAAACAGTCAACATTGACTTCTTCCCTGTCCAAAACCAAACACCATTGCCCGGTTCAAGCTTTGGTGATGATCATGAGTTTTGTGTTACTGAGGTTGTGAGAACCCAAGAGGTTGTCCGAACCCAGCTTCTCAATTCAGCCTCAACTAGGGACCGGTTTCTTGCTCCAAATCATGATCGTTACGGTGCATGGAGTAGTACTAGTATTCAAGGCCAAGCCAATCTCCAAAACCAAGTCATGAATCATCCCATATACACTAGTAGTAGCACTGAAACACAGAGTTCTCATAACCCTGTTCACAATTTTGGTCATGGTACCACTTATCATGGCTCCAAAAGCTCCATTAGTACTCATTTCGAAAATCCCATGTTTGAGCAGCAATATTCTTCTTACCAATATGTCCCAAATCCAGGTTTTAACCAAAACCCACCAACCAGAAACCAAACAGCCACATTGAGGCTTATCGAAAATGATGGGCCTACAGTTGACGATGTCGAACCACTAAATGCTATTCTTCCTGGTGGTGGAACGAAAAAACCCATTCCAACCCAAAACCAAGTACTACCATCAGATAATGATAATAATCATGAATTGCAAAGCTTGCCATTCAATGTCGAGCAAATATACAATACCGGTCATCACGATGGGAACACTATTTTGGAGGAGGGTGATGATCATAATAAAGACGGTGATGAAATAGAGGGTGATGGGAGAACCCATAGCCTGCCTTACAAGAAGTATGGGCCGTACACGTGTCCAAAGTGCAAGGGGGCGTTCATGACTTCACAACTGTTTGCAGCTCACATGGGGTCTCACTACAAGTACGAGAGTGCGGAGCAGAGGAGGAGAAGGCATCTGGCCAAGTATGGTAGGAAGAAACATCTGCGACTCGTCAACTCGAAGGGTGGACTCACTGTCGTTCCTGATCAGCGGCAGCCGCTCAAGGAGGCAGCACCGGCGCCAACACCAGCACGAGCTGAGAGCGAGATTATTAGTACAGAAGTGGTGGATGAGAATAAAGAAAGTGGGCTTGAAATTGTTCCTGTTGGATCCCAATTGGAGGGCTTGTATGATGTTCCGATTAAGGAGGAATCATTGGAGTGATTAGTTGAAATGTGGGTCGTACTCCACATGATAAACTTTTGGCTATGTCGTTTTTAACTTGTAATAAAGTGAATATGAAATGTAAGACCCTGTTAAGTGAGAGAGAAAAAGAGAGAGAGAGAGAGAGAGAGAGAGATAAGTCTGTAAGATCATAATAAATGTTCAATAAGTTTTAGAATGGGGAAAAGAAAAAAAAAAGGTTGTTAAATTGATGTCTCTTTGATCTATTTCATATTACTTAACGGTAACAACCGCTTGTGAAAGCTAACCCTGGGAATTATGAAGGTCCGGTAGAAAGACACCACGTGCGCAAAAAAGTCTTCTCCTTGAGAAGCATCAGGTGTGAGGTTCGAATCTCGCCCATTCTCTTCCTCCTCTTAAATATTAACTCCTAACTTGTAACATAATACGTTAAAAATCATCACTCATTCGTCAATTAAGTACGAAATTAAAAATATTTAAATCTTAACTCGGTAATTGAAAAAATGAAAATCTTACACATTTTAATAAGTGTATCAATTTAGGAAATAAATATTTGTTGATGTGAGGTTATATAATTCATTAGTAAGTAATAAACATCTTTTTTTTTAAACTCTACTTCGTAGTGATTATATGTAGGCTCATATCATTCAAGTTACAAATCTAGATAGAAATTTTGTAATATTTAGCATTTTTAGTTAAAAGATTAATGATTTTGTGCACTTTAAAACACGAATACCACGTGGTATGACACACGAAAGCCAAAATATAGCTTCCAAGAATCAGGGCCAATTGCTTGCACTAGAGCCAATTTACATTACACATACAAGAATCAGGGAACTTTCAATTGAAAACTACATGTCTGTCTTTTGAATAAACAACAAGCAATAGATTCGGAGAGGAGCGACATTTGAGAAGAGGAAAAAGAAGCAACTTGAAACTTGTTGTATAAAAACGGTATGTCGTATTTTAACTTAAATGACATTGACACAGCACAATTTTGTGACGAAACAAAGTAAACAACATTGTACGAATCAAACTGCATATGAAAGTCTTAAAAGATAATTACGACAGCAAAGTCCTACTATAAAAGGAGTGTCGTGTCTTACATAACGACAAATGATTTTTTATTTTTTGACATTAACGACAAATGAATTGTTGGTCTGAAATGACAACAAATTACTTCTTGAAGGAAAACCACGCGTCGTTTCTCAAGTAACATCTTTCTAATCCAAAAATATTATATGTCCGACAATTTTATTTCTATTGATTCCTTTTCAAACGTGCTGTTCTCTTTTTGTAGTATTCGTAATAAGTTCTAAGTTTTAAATGTATAAACTATTAGTAATTTTTATACACACAAAAAAAAAAAAGAAACTTAATGACATGGTATTTGTCATTCTGATTAATGACATGGTAAAGATTCGAAGGTTGAGATGCTTTTCTTTGTAGGGGATAATATAGTAATATACTAATGTGGTTTTATGTTTGTCCAAATTAAAGAAAATGTTGGTTCCTGCAAAATTGTAAAATTACATTTGATATTCACCTTTTTTTTATTATATATAATTAGATTACAACTCCTGCCCTGATACAATGGCATAGAGCAGTTTTGCAGTCCATGTTTCTTCAGCCAGGCTTCGAAGAGGAGCTGTAATATTTTCTGCCATTGACCTCAAAAGCACTCTGCATTCTGCTAAAACAACAAATATTGAAAACTCAATATTAGACCATAAACTATAAAGAAACCTGCCGTGTGCGCCACACACTAATAAAGATAACGAACTACAAATAAATTTTGTGGTGCGTCTTAGATTAATGGGAGTGGTGCTATACATCACATGTATTCACATGTATGGTCCAATTGATAAAAGTACGAATAATAGTCAGTGCATGGTTTTACTGTAACAGAAAATTTAAAAGATGGCTGACCTGAAATTTTGCTGAAACTGAGCAGAGAAGTGGAGGCAAGGATCCTGTGCTCAATTTGCTGACCATTTTCCAAGCTTTCCTTTAGCCGCGAAATGAGAAACGAGAAGGCTGGTATTTGAAGCTCGGAATCGGACATTGAAGAAAGTGAAGAGCTCAACCATGCCACAGTGGTTAAGCACACGCTTACCAAGTCCAAGTTTTCTGATCCAATACACTTGGAAATGGCTTCTAAAAATGACCTTTTCCCATTACCAAGCAACGATGCAGACAAGTTCCTTAACCATTCATTGTTAAGTACATCATCTTCCTACATTATGTAACACAAACACGAATATTTGTATATATTCTTATATCTATGTGTTTTTTGGAGTAAGTAGTGAAGAGAATAAGGGAGATAAATGCATATGTACCACTTCTTCTTCTTCTTCTTCTTCTTCTTCATTCTCTGATGGATTGACTTTAAAATATCTTGCCTGGTTTAGAATCCAAATCTGTGTCAATAATTTCCCAGAGGAAGAAAATTGACCCCCCAAGATAAGAAGCGCTCTGCAACAATTTTCTCGGATTTCCTCATCAGTCAAGCTGCGATCAAGTGCTTCTGTGATCGCATCCACTGCGTCCTCTCTGTATATGCTGTACTTCCGAGGCTCTACCTGTCAACAATGATCAGTTTTGCGAGATAGACAATTGTATTAATTACTAGTACTACCAACATGACCAGTCATGAAACTATCAAAGTTTCGTTTAAGGTTATGTTTACTAATCTGTAATAAGGTGTTATAAGAATGGAGAAAAAGGTAAATGTTCTCTTTCCCATGTAGACATGTGCACAACTCGCTTTGTAATTCACTCTCATTTTATTTTCTCATTACGATTATTTTCATTATGGATTAGTAAACGTGCCGTAACTGTTGTTTAGAGTATTTAGTATTACATGGGAAAAGGTTTTTTTTTTCTTGGAAGCGTACCAAAAGATCCAAGTATAACAAAAGCACAGCAGCCAGGGGTCTTTGAGCAGGTGGAGAAATCTGGAGGTAAACAAGCAGAATATGCATAGTACTCTCTATCCCTTCATGGTCATTCTGCAATGCACTGAGAAATCCTATAACGTCCTTTTTCCTGCAATGACAAAGAAAGAATTCACACGGGAAAATTGGAAAAAAAAAAAGAAATAAAATAAAACAAAGGTTTTGGATTTTCATATACTTCCAAGGATTAGAAGCACAAAAGTGTGAGGTTAATGATGAACCTTAGTCTCAAAATGTAAAACGTACTAAAACAATAACAAAGTCTTCAATCAAATACTTTATAATATTTTGTAACTAAGCTTTAAGACCAAATTAGAAAATGAATTACGACAGACCTCTTGAGGCAAAGCAGTTCAATAATCAACGATACCGCGTTTGTTCTCGCCTTAATCTGCTTGCTGTGAAGTAGCTCAAGCAGACACTTCTTGTCAATATCTCTGGCTATCTGATTCCTACTACCTGAATCTGCTTCAATGCAACAGGACAAGAGCCCCACCAAACGAGTCTTTATCTCCAGATTTCCAGACTCAAGTCGCTGAAGAAGAAACTGCAAACCTCCGAGAGAGATAAGGTGTTTGGCATTGTTGATTCGTTCCTCTTTTCCGAAAGCAATGAGAAGCTGTTCTAAGATGAAAATGGTTGTCTCGCTTTCTTCTTTTGTTTTTGAGTTTTCTATTTCATGGGAAGCAAAGGACAAGAGTTGCCTACGATGTTCGGATTTCCAACTATCGATCACGCGCTTTAGTATTAAGTTTGTAAAAGGGACTACTTTGCATTCCAAAGCTTTTCCTGTCACTGGACATGTTTTATTTCCTTGATCAAACCAGGCTTTGATGGCTTTCTGTTCAAATGTTTGACCAGTTTCTAAAGTCACAGGATCTTTGAACAGCTGCCCGGTTAGAGGGCAAATGAAGTCTTGAGGAATGCTCAAGAAAGAGGGAGAAGATCTTTCTTCAAAGCCATGCAATTCTGTGCCAAGAACAATGTAAATTTTGAGTATCAAAGTCTAAAGGGTAAATTAGTATAACTAACTTATGAACTAATAAGTTAACTGACCTTCAGAAGCAGACCTTACTTTGGTTAGCTGCACTTGGAAATAAACTAAAGTCAATAATAATGAAAAAAGTGAAAACAGGAAGTAAAGTAAGAATATGGGCAGAATTTTAAGTACATTCGGAAGA
Organism: Trema orientale; assembly: GCA_002914845.1. NCBI lineage: Eukaryota > Viridiplantae > Streptophyta > Magnoliopsida > Rosales > Cannabaceae > Trema > Trema orientale. The sequence goes on from JXTC01000170.1 coordinate 32,791, forward strand.
GAACGTGTAATTGATGCTTCACTAGGACTTGAAAGAGAGGGAGTAGCAAAGTCAAAGGTGTTGTCCGGTTGTTGCAGTTCAAAAACAGATTTTGCTAGCCTTTTGAGAGCAAGCTCGTTCTCTTCTGTATGTGGTGGTGAATTTGGCATCTGGGTGCTTTCTGAAGTTTCTTGATATGTCACTGAGGTGACAAATTTTTCACTGAGATCTTTTCCTGTTGAAACTTTCTCTTCAAGAAAACTCCATTTTTCCTTTGATGTTATTAAGTGCCCATTATCCTGTAAAAAGAGTTGCAAGTTTTCTAATACACATCAGGAACAGTACATGGAAATGGGAATCAAAATAACAATGTTCATGCTCATCTCAATTCAAATACCATAAACTAGCACTGAGTTTGCTAATATGGGAAAGAGCTTAGTAAAAGGACTACTGCTACTGTCAATATTAACACGATTACTTACAGGAAAAAATGCATTATCTGGTGAGGTCTCAGTAAAGTCTTCGTCCGCATCTCGATCCGTTTCTTTAATTGTTTCAGAGGAGTAAGTTAGTCTCTGTTTGACGACAGAAGAATCATCAGAACTTCTGATAAAAATATCAGAGTTCTCTGTCTCCCTGCCATCTTCAGATTCAGGTTTACTTGAACGGTTGAATACAGCATTATAGAGTATCTTACTGACCATTGGCTGAGGTGAAAAAGTAGCATCAGAAGGACTACTAGATAGCTCTGAAGAATGACCATGAGAATTTCCCTTCTGAGTTCTGCGAGTCGATACTGATGGAATATTGATGGAAGGAACAGGAGTAGTTTCAACTCCTTCTGTGAGCCAATCCTTGTAGTAAACTGCAAATTGATAAGTACCAGAGTCCACAACTTCATTGTATACTTTCTCAAGAAGTTTCAGTTTCCTTGGCTTTCCTGGAGAATCCAATAAAGAATCCGCTTCCTGATTATACCACACTTTCAAGTGTGAAAGATGCGGAGAAAATAGATAATCCCATAACTCAGGCAACAACTTGGTTCGAGCTTGAAACGGCGAATCACAAAAAACTTGCAAAAGATGCTTTGCAGCTACTCTATCTTTCTTCTGGAGCTTATATACCACACTCAGGTAGAGATGAGCACAAGCTGACAACTTATAGTTAGGAACCCCAGATGTAAATCCATCTTTTAGATCATTTGAGTTCAACCCCACAATAACACTAAGCTGCAACACAGCTTTCTTCAAATCTTTTGTGCTCATAGAAAATTCCTCTATAGATTTTTCTATGGTTTTGATCGCTTCTTCAAGTTTGGAGAAAATTTTGCTCTCAGTCTGCCCTTCTTCTAGTTCAACAACATTCAGAGAAGAGAAACAGTTATCTCGAAGTGTTGCACGGAACTCCTCATCTCTAAGAAAACGTTTGATGTATCCACTTAGGATTGAAACCATTGCTTGAATGGCAACTTCATCAAGGGCAGGTTCAGAACTCGACTTCTTAGGTTGACTCTCTTCAAAGCTTTTTCCAGAACCTTTACCAGAATTCCCAGCCTGCTGTCTTGAGTTTCTCCTGTTGTTATCACTGAAACTCCTACGTCCAAGCATTTGCTTCTTAGAACTGCTGCCATGACTGTTTAACTCGCACTCCTTAGCTTCATTGCAATGCTTATCTTTTCCACTCTCTGAGCTATACACTTCATTTGAATATATGTCCTTAATTCTCTCATTTTCTTCATCTCCAACCTCAATTATCTCACTCTCTCGCAATTTTTTCTGTAACTCTTCATGTGTAGTGGTTGAATCTCTGACTCCAAGTCTACTAGCTTCTTTCTTTGATCCTCCCTCTGTCTTATCTCTTCTAACAAGATTGTCTCTTGATCTTGAACTTGGAATACTATCGTTTCTTGGCGATTCACCTCGGTTACCATACCGAGTAACATCAGACCTTGATCTCTCTGTCCTAAGTCTGTCCCTTGATGTGTAATCTGTCCTGAGTCTATCATGGTAAGATGGTAAACTTGGAGACTCTTTTCTGAATGAAGTTCTTGACCTTGACAGCAACTTTCTTCCTTTGAACCCGTCCTCTGCAAGAAGATCCTCCAAGGAGGCTGCCATTTCTGAATCCAAAGCCTTTCTTTTCTCCTAATCCTATGTCAAAGGAGAAGAGATAGATACAAAGTTCAATAACTATGAGTAAAATTTATACTTCACATAAAAAAGACTTGGTTATTACAGTCCAGAAATGCCTAGTATCTGACATACTAATCACATTCATTTGCAACTTAAGGCGAATTAGGTGAATGTTACTTGGAATCAAGAATCAACTAGTTGAAAACTAATCAGTAAGACTCTATATAAAAAAAAAAAAAAACTAGCTTTTCTATCTAGATCAACTCAAACATGCCTCTGCCTATTCAAATTTATTTTCCATCAAAAAGAAGGATTATTCTGAAACCATAACCAATATGCCAGAAACAATTTTCAAACCGTTGTGTACTCAAAATCTCATTTCAGAAAGGATACCATAAACAACAAAATCAAATTATCAAAATCCAAATTCGAAAAATGATGTAAATAACTACTAAAGCTCACTCACTCTATCACATGAAGCATCATACATCTAAAATCACAGTCCTTAAACTCAGTAATAACTACTCAAAAGTCAATTCCATTATGTCAAAACAAAGCATGCACACATGATACACCTATGGTCAGTGAGTTTTTCCGCACCTTTTTCTCGAAATGTAACGTAAGGTCCAGTTTCTGAGGAGCCAAAGAGAGTTTTTGCTCAGGGCCTGCAACTCAAACCAGGTTATAATTCGTATAGTTTCAGTTGAAATCCTCGACTAAGAACGTTGTGAAGGAATCTTAGGAGAGAACAAAAAAGGAATGATGAAGATGCTGGCTAAAGAAAAACAATGAGGTGGAGTTGTCTATAAAGGACTGCAAGTATTGGAACGAGACAAACACTACACTAAAATATGAAATAGAGATATGGACAATGGTAACATTAGGCAACATTACAAGGCAAGCTTTGGAGTTGAAATGTGACAAGTGAAAAATGACAAATATAATACAGATAGACTAACATGCTATACGATCAAAAATAAAATGTGGGGTATCTAGTATCTACGACTCCTTCAATGAGGCCTTTTGATGTGGATTTTACGGTGAGGCTGCTGCAAAATTGCCGTCCTTTGAGTCCCTCTTCCTTGCCTTGGCCAGTTGATTATTGCCCTTATTTATTTCTGCCCCTAAATCTAGAAAATAAAAATAGTGCCCCAAAATTATGCATATACACGTACTGTTGTAGTTATGTACTTTTTAATGTCAATGGTAGAACTTAGAAGAGTTTAGATGAACCGACTTAGTCAGACAGCAATAGAAAGGAAAAATAAAATAAAAATGCCACTACTTTGGTTATGCAACAGATCACGCAAACTCTGTTATTAGTTGGGATTTGTTGACCCAATAACAAGACAGGAAATTCTGTGGAGTAGCTCTTAATTTAGAATGTTTATTTATTATTTCTTATGGAATTAATATATTATATTTTTTTATATGGCAATGCAATTTTTTTTTTTTTAATCAATGGAAATTGAAAGGTACTACTCTTTGCATGAAAAGGGTTGGTCAATTACTTTTGGAAGAATGCTAAAGATAACTGATAGAATTGATAGTGCTTGTACTAGGTACTAAGTTGAACATTACTGCTTTTAAGAGGAAAACGTTTAGTACCAATTGATTCTATAAACAGAAGGAATAGAAAAATTCAACTTACTACATAAGATTCATAAATCAAGTGTAAACCATACGAAGATTGTAAACTATATAACTTGATACATTATGAAGAACATAAATATTTTAGACTGATGATATTACACAGTGCAATATTAATTATTACAAAGTATCAAATGAGATGAGGCACTCGTTCCCTCGACTAAAAAGTTTTAGATTTAATTGGTCACCGCTACAGTGGTCTGAAATTTATAGGCAATTTATTTCGAAAATGATGCATCAGTCGATGTAGGTGGGTCCATTCTTGAGGTTAGAAGTGGTACACCACACTCTAAGTTCTAACTATATTAACTTTTTATTTATTACCGAAAAAGATGAATAAAGATGAAAGTTGAAAGAAATAACACGCAATATCGAGTGGAACTATCTACTTTTCTTTTCTTCTAACCAGCATGAGTCCTTTTCTTATATGTCTAACCCACTGTAGAGGGAGATCATTTAGATATTTCTCTCTAGTGGGAAGTTTCATTTTTCTTTGTTTTATTTTTCGTTGTATCTTTGAATAATCATTTTATTTGAGAATGTATATTTTTTCTGTGGTGGTTTTTAGTTCACTCGGATATTGATCTGTGATGGTTTTGAGTTTCTTTTGGTTATTTTAGTGTGGTTATCATTCAGATCTGTATCATTTCAAACTCAGAACTATATGGTATGGATAATGGTATTTACCCTCAAATGACTTTTGGATTCAAAGTGAGAGATACCAATAATTGAGTGGAGGGTTTTAACGAGCCAACCGAAGTGGAGGACTTTATTAAAGCGTTTAACAACAGTGATTCACGTGAGTTTTATTGATTTTAATTTGTTTATTCCGAATCAATTTCGCGAGGATCTGAGGGCCCAAAATTCTTCCATTGATTTTAATTTATTTATTAAGGATGTCTGTTTTGTATCTGAATGTTATTTGATGGATAACGTACTTTTTTTCTATTATTAATGAAATTATTTTTTCTTAAAAAAAATAAAAGATGTATCATGCACAAAAAATGTGCCTGGTGTACATGCAATGTCCACGTCAAAAATGTGCCTTGGAGATAATACATAAAGTACCTTCATACTTCGAAGGGGTCCAATTTCATGGAGTAGAAAGTAAAGCCCAAGGTTCGATAAGGTGATATGTCCATATCAGTTTAAAATTAATGGCATGGCCATTATTGCTTTCCTTAAAGATTGCATAAGCCTTTAGGACTAGGTGCTTCTAGGAGAACGGCAAATTTCTCAAAGTCATATGCACAGTTGAATGAAAATAGTGTCTTTTTAAAAAATATTTTTAATAAAAAGATGGAGTTTTTTTAAAATCAAATTTAGAAACCCAATTCAAAATGTATGTTTTATTTTTTTTTTAAATTTTTTTTGCATTTAATAGTATTACTTGGCTCACTAACTGATAATATAGTTAAACTGAACAGTTGAATAGAAACTAATTTTTCTTTTATTTTTTAAAAAATGGACCTCTTTTTAAACTTTTTTTTAATTTAAAAAAAGGCCATTATTGTCTCTACCCTCTTACTTAAAAACTATAACACTTACAAAGTATAACTTATAGCACCTTAATTACTATATTCTCAAACATCACACTTTTCAAAATACTCATGATTAGTTGCGTTGTCTTAGGTGATTAGTTGCGCAATCTTAAAATGACTACTTGACTTATTTTACAAGGCTAGTTGGATTGTCTTAACGGATAAGCTGTGTTGTCTTATAAGGCTGATTTATATGAGTAGCTGGGTTCTCTTAAAGGACTCGTTGCGTTCTTGTAAAAGATGTAAAAGATGAGAGCACATTTGGAATATCATTAAAGAAAAAATGCTACTATAACTGAATAACCGAAAAAAAAAAAAAAAATTTGTGTTTAACTTAAAACTAGAACGTCCAAAGTGCTATTGGGCCTAATTTCCTCAAAAAACTGTGTAGGACTAATCGAGCCCAGTTAGTTAACCTATGACGTACCTAGCAAAATGACCAAATTTTAACATTAACCTCATACGGAATCATAAATAAATCCAAAATGGGTAATGTCAAAGTAACTAATCATCAACTAAAAACCAGAACAACCATCATATGGATTTTGAACATTTTCTTCAAAGCAAAAAAATCATTTGGAACAATCCAATTAAAAGCTACATATAATGTAATTACTAATTTCAAACCTTCAAATTAAAGTACTTGTAAAAATAAAAGTATTGAACACACCCGATCCTGAATCATATAATCAAAATCTGAAATACCTTTTTTTCAAATTAAACCACAAAACCTGAAATTCATATTCCATAACAGTCAATACTTAATACACGACAATGAGAAAAAAGAGCATAGAAACCTCGCTACTTATCGCAACATCATGTAAAAGTGTCATTCATGTCATGTTTATAATTTAGTTTAACAACTTTCACCTCAAATTTTTGTACACTCTTTAAATAGTTCACAAAACACCATTTTTGCAAAGGCTAAATGAAAAACTTTTAAGCTACATATAATCAGATCTGAGAATTGAGAAAAAGAAAGAGAGAAGAAAAGCTCAAAAACATGCTCGTATAAACCATGCGTGTTGGCTGGAAAGCATGCAACAAAGTTAATATTATTAACGTTTGTTTTTTTGGGTAAATTTGAAAGCAGGTAGAGACATTAGTGTGAGGGAGGTCTCAGTCATCGAGGTAGAGAGCCCGTTTCATTTTCAGGCATTTTTGATTTACTATAATTGGTGGTTTCATTCGGTATTATGACAAGGAGTGTAGTCTCGTCACGTTCCTTGCCTTGTCAGTCCAAATCCTGGCCTTAGTGGGGCCCAGCCCGCAACCCCACTTAAAGCGCAAAAAAGGGTTCGTTTTAAGACAAAACAAACCGACAATCATCTCCCCCTACATCTATCCCAGGATAATTAATCCTCCTTAAATTACTTTATTAGCCATCTATTTTCCACCTTATTCCTCCAATGCCCTTACCTCGGATGTCAATTCGGGAATAACGGCGATTTGCGCATTTACTATTCTAACCTCACTTGGATACGGTGGGTGGAAGTTGGTGTGATCGAAGCGAGTGGTTTTATCCGAAGGGTAGAAGAGTCTTTCCGCGATTTGGAAACGAGAAACCTGTCATCCCGTTTTATAGCTTTGGATCTTTGCGAATCTCATACTTTTTGAAATTTGAATCACTTTCCCAAGATGCCCTTGCTTTTGCGTTTTATTGCAAAATCGACGCTGCTAGTCGTTGCTAGCGGAATGCCGTCGATTTTACAAGACTACCCCCGAAAGTATCGGGAGACGGAAACTCAACCCAATTTCACGCTAGGGTACAATAGTAATTCTAAAGCATACTAGTCGAACCCTTACCATGGAACACCGCCTGTCATGGCATTACCGTAAATGTTTCAAAAAGAAGTGGCCTATTGTTGAAGCGGAGTTCAAGAATCTGGGCCCACTGGTATTAGTGACTCATTTCTGGTCTTTTGGGGAATTCAGAGGATGCCACTTATGAAGCGCCAAAGCAGAGAGTTACTTTTTCCCAAAGCTCTTCCTTTGCACCTAAGTAGCTTAAAGTTGCAGCAGTACCGCTGCCNGAGGTGTTTGGGTTCTGAGGTTTGAGAAGAAATGTCGTCGTCTAGAGGGCGGTCGGATCAGCCTCCGCAGCCGCAGAGGCGGATCCAGCGGACACAGACCGCCGGGAACCTTGGGGAGTCGATATTTGACAGTGAGGTTGTGCCGTCTTCGCTCGTCGAGATTGCGCCGATTCTTCGTGTTGCCAATGAGGTCGAGTCCAGCAACCCCAGGGTGGCTTATCTCTGTAAGTTGATGCTCTGAAATTTCCTCGAAAGCATTGCGTTTATTTAGAAAGTGTAAGGCCTAGAGTTGCCGCAGCTATGTTTGTGTTGTATCTGGTATGGATTTCAAATACCATTTCGTTATTATGATCTTGTTCTTACTTTTGTGTACTTTTTGTTCCTGCAATGGTTTTTCCTCAAATGTCAAAGTGCATTTTATCAAAAATGTCTACAATGGAGATGCTAAGTGAGGAGCTTTTTGGTTAAGTATCTAAAATGGTCTACAATGGAAATGCCAATTAGTGGCCTAATGTCTAGTTTAGTTGTCTACTCTTTGTTGCTTATACTACTATGATATTTCTTTCCGTGTGCTTTCCTTTTTGTATAGTGTTTCATTTTCCGTGATGTGAAACTTGATTCACTTATGCACATCTTTTTTAGGTCGATTTTATGCCTTTGAGAAAGCTCATAGGTTGGATCCCACATCAAGCGGGCGTGGTGTACGGCAGTTCAAAACTGCTCTTCTTCAACGTCTTGAGAGGGTAATCGTTTCTATTGTTGATGGCTGTCTTAAACGAGATTTAGTGGTGCTTTAAAGCTTTCTTGGTACTTGTCTCTGTAGGACTGTATCCTTAGCCAAGCTTTTGACTCTTATTTTCAGGAGAATGATCCAACACTAATGGGAAGAGTTAAAAAAAGTGATGCACGTGAAATGCAAAGTTTCTATCAGCACTACTACAAAAAGTATATCCAAGCTTTACAAAATGCTGCAGATAAAGCTGACCGGTGGGTTTAGTTTAATGCCTGGGAAAATTGCTTCATTTTTTCTTTTTTTTTTGGTGGCATCACTCGATGATCATTTCTTTTTTTTTTTTGGTTTGTTTTACAGTGCGCAGCTTACCAAGGCATATCAGACTGCCAATGTTCTTTTTGAAGTCTTAAAAGCTGTTAATATGACTCAAGCTATGGAAGTGGACCGAGAGGTGAAACTATTGGAATATATAGACCTGTGATCCTTGAAGCGCTCATCTTTTCTTCTTTCCTCGCTCTTTGTTGGAATTTTTGTCTGATTTGGTTTTTCATGAGCTTTGATTTGGCTCTTCATTTTATGGACTTCTTTTGGATGCCATATCTTATTACTTATGTTTGGTTAATCCAGATTTTGGAAGCACAAGATAAAGTTGCAGAGAAGACACAGATTTTAGTCCCCTACAATATTCTTCCTCTAGATCCTGATAGTGCGAATCAGGCAATTATGAGATATCCAGAGGTATGTTTGTAACAGTAAGGCTTTACAGTTGCGTTGCCGAATGGTTTATTTTAATCAATATCTTAATTGGCAGATTCAAGCTGCTGTTGTTGCTCTTCGTAACACCAGGGGTCTTCCTTGGCCCAAGGAATATAACAAGAAGAAAGACGAAGACATTCTAGATTGGCTTCAGGCGATGTTTGGGTTTCAGGTAATGTGTCTTGCGTAACTGAACACGTTCTTTGGCACTGCTTTGTAAATATTGCACGGTGATATCGTTCTGCATTGCTTATTATTGCTCAGCTGACATTATTTGCCTATTTTAATCAATCTACAGAAGGATAATGTGGCAAATCAAAGAGAGCACCTGATTCTATTGCTTGCAAATGTGCACATACGGCAGTTCCCAAAGCCCGATCAACAACCCAAGGTTTGTTCAATTAATGCATATACTAGGTGAATAAATTATTCTCTCGGGCTGTAATGAAATAATGAATGAATAGGGGGAGGAATTTATGCTGTTTTCCTAATTTATAGATAGATTTACTGGAATATGTCCACCCTCTAATTTATAAATAGCACTCTTTTTTTCACTTTTTTTTGACTCGTGCATTCATTTTGTTAGTTGGATGATCGTGCGCTAACAGAAGTGATGAAGAAGCTTTTCAAGAACTACAAGAAATGGTGCAAGTACTTGGGTCGTAAAAGTAGCCTTTGGTGAGTGCTTTTGCTATTAGCCTTTAGTGCAAGTTATTTTATCGATTGATTTTGATGGACTTTGTTCTCATTCATTCTTGAATGCTTTGATTTGTTATTTTTTTAAATACAATCTAGTCAATGGGATTACAGGTGTGATTCATGTTATGTGAGTTTATAGAGAAGTCGTCTTGGTGCTTCTGTTTTGTTTTTCCACTATTTGATATTTATATGTTATTATTCAGTAAAACAGAAACAATTATCAAATTTCTCCTTTACTTTAATTTCTTCTAACTTCCTTTGTGGATTTAACTGCAGGTTACCAACCATACAGCAAGAAGTTCAACAGCGCAAACTTCTATACATGGGTTTATATCTTTTAATATGGGGGGAGGCTGCAAATTTAAGATTTATGCCCGAATGCCTTTGTTATATATACCATCATGTATGTTTCTTGAGATTTGATTTTTATTTCAAATTTAGCAGCTCCTATGAAAGTGCTTCTTTAATGGCTAGATTGAAACATAATGCAGTTTCAATTTTTTTAGAAACTGAAGTGAGAGTGGTGTTTATATTTGTTTTGATCTCTCCCATCCTGTTTTAGTTTTGTTTTATTTTATGTTTTGTTTTCGCGTTTGAGGATACCTTACCCTCTTATCTTATTTGTGCTTCCGCTTTCAATATTAAATAAAAGTTCTTGTTCTTGTTTCTTATTTAAAATAAAAAGGCAATATTAATCTTTTGTTTTTCAAAGACAAATTTATTTTGTGCTGAACATTGAAGTACAAAACTTCGACTCTGGATAAGAAATTACACAAATTCTTAAAAAGTAGAAACTTAATGTTGTTGTTCTATTTATTGGTGCCAAATCTCAAAGCTCGTTTCCTGACTGCATAATGGGATTTGGTTCTAATTTCCTCTGTTTCTTTTTTAGATGGCCTTTGAGTTGTATGGTATGCTGGCCGGGAATGTCAGTCCCATGACAGGTGAGAATGTGAAGCCAGCCTATGGAGGTGAAGATGAGGCTTTCTTGAAAAAAGTTGTTACTCCCATCTATGGAGTGATTGCGAAGGTGGTTCATGAATTCTCTTTTCTAGTAACGCTTTGTAGGTTGAAGATACTTGAATGCACTTGTGGTTTATATCTCTTATGATTTCTTTACTTGACAGGAAGCTGAAAGGAGTAAACGAGGAAGATCAAAGCATTCGCAATGGAGGAACTATGATGATTTAAATGAATACTTTTGGTAGGACATTCAGTCTATTTAGACTTTCCTTCATTGGGTATGAGTCTAGCAATTGATTCGTTTCAATGCATTATAGGTCAGTTGATTGCTTCCGCTTAGGTTGGCCAATGCGTGCAGATGCCGATTTCTTTTGCTTGCCTCATGAACAAGTTAGTTATGATAGAACTGGGGTAAGAACTTTTTAAATCTTTCATCGATCTTTTGTACCCTTGCGTGAAGTTTAGGATCAGTGCTGTATAGGTAGAAAATTAGAGTTTCATACAAAATTCATATGAAATAGAGCCTAGTGTTTATAATGCACTGAGGATTGTAATATAATAGGGAATAAAAAATTAGCTCTTGTTGTAGTTCCATACTTCCCTGTTCAAAGAGTTAGGCACTCATATTTTCAAGTCAATCCCTTGGAAGATATTTTTGTTACTAATTGTAGCCATTATTCACCGTGGATGATGTACAGGATAACAAACCAACTAGCAGAGATCGATGGGTTGGAAAAGTTAATTTTGTTGAGATACGGTCATTTTGGCATGTTTTTAGAAGCTTTGACCGTATGTGGAGTTTTTTTATTCTCTGCTTACAGGTATTTAACTTCCTTGATGTTTGGCCACGTTTCTCTGGTATCTTTTATTTTGTGAGATGGTGCTAAAAGTGGGCCTTTTCTACAAGGCTATGATTATCATTGCTTGGAATGGGTCTGGGGACCCGAGCTCCATCTTCAGTGGTGATGTTTTCAAGAAAGTATTGAGTGTCTTTATAACTGCTGCAATATTGAAGCTTGGGCAATGTAAGTAAAGTTTGATAGAGGAATGTTATTATGCCTATTTCCCTATCTATGGATTTTAGTGTCGTGCCTTCTCTCTCTCTCTCTCTCTCTCTGGTGCATTTTATTTGAATATTGCAGTAGATTTTTATAGAAGCTGGAATTTGAAGACATTACCTAGCCTTTCGCTGAACTCTAGGTTTATTTTGAACATCGGTCGTTTGGTTGGTAATACTTTTTGACAAATGGTCGTGACAAAGTAATATATTCATTGATTTAAGCCTACAAACTCTAAAAGTAAACCAAATGCTAAATTCATGAGTACAATGCTTCTTTTGTTCAAAGGGTTCAAAGAAGAAGTAATATTTTTAAAATCTTAGAAACGGAGAGACG
>JXTC01000170.1:45215-55513 GCA_002914845.1 Trema orientale
TTTTTTTTTTTTTCTTTTTGCAGATAAAGCCTCTAGTCGGTCCAACAAAAGCTATCATGCAAGTACATATTTCTACTTTTCAGTGGCATGAGTTCTTTCCCCGTGGTAATGGATTTGTATTGATCTATGAATTTGTACATATTTTTATGCAGTTTAATTTATTAGTGTCTTAGCACAAGTGATAGATTGATTTGATGTTATCTTTGTGCAGCGAAAAACAATATTGGCGTTGTTGTTGCACTTTGGGCTCCAATTATTCTTGTATGTGTTTTGTTATCCTAATCTACACTTTTCTTTTCATATTACCCCAGCATAATGCATTTTCTGATAAAGTAAATTTTTGCAGGTCTACTTTATGGATACCCAGATTTGGTATGCAATATTCTCTACATTATTTGGTGGTATTTATGGAGCATTCCGTCGCCTTGGAGAGGTTAATACATTCTCACTCTATGAATTTGATATGTGCAATTTAGTTAATATTTTTTCTGTGATTCACTCGTAATATTAATCAACAGAAAATCAAAATTTTAGTCGTCGTTTGGTGTCTATCCTTCTAGCCACAGAAACCATTTCCCAGAGTTTTTTTAAAAATGTTTTGTTGCTTGATGTAAATGGCATCAGATATGGTTCCTAAGCAAATGAATGCTGATTACAGACACCAAACCAATATGGATTGCAAAGATTTCTTCATTTTCTTTTTCGTCTTCTGAGATATATTTTGCAGAATATAGACTTGACATTCTCTAGATGGAATTTTTTAAAGCCTTTCCATTAGGGAAATCTGTAGTAACAATTCATAATGGCCTATCTTCATGGCATCAAGTGGCTTATTGTTGCTTCATAATTGGTTCCAGATTCGAACACTGGGAATGCTCAGATCTCGTTTCGAGGCCCTTCCTGGTGCTTTTAATGCTCGTTTGGTTCCAGCAGAAAAGAGTGAGCCAAAGAAGAAAGGACTGAGGGCAACCCTCTCGCGCAATTTTCCCAAGGTTTTACATACAAAACCTAATGAAGTTTTGGGATTTTTACACCTATAATTTTTAACAAATAAATTTAATGGATGTCCTTTTTAATAATAAAAAAAAACACTCTTTTTGTTTAAATTGAAGATCCCATCCAACAAAGAGAAGGATGCAGCAAGGTTTGCTCAGTTATGGAACAAAATCATCAGTAGTTTTAGAGAGGAAGACCTTATAAGCAACAGGTAATCCAGAAAGACAGTCGTGCATGCCATATTCTTGATTCTAATTAGTAATTCAATATTGTAGGGCCATATTCTTTGTTTCTTATGAAAAACTCAATACTTTAGTGCTTCAGTATGCGTTGGTATGGTGTTGTTTTTCTTACTGCACAGCTCTGGCTTTTATAATTATCAGGGAAATGGATCTTTTGCTTGTGCCTTACTGGGCCGATCGTGATTTGGATCTTATACAGTGGCCTCCATTTTTACTTGCCAGCAAGGTTTGTTTCAACATGCTTTCAACAAGAAAATTTTGAAATCCTTAATTCCTCATGTCCTTTTTTCATTGTTTATCTGATGATAGATCCCAATAGCATTAGACATGGCCAAGGACAGCAATGGAAAGGATAGAGAGCTTAAAAAGAGAATTGAGGCTGACAGTTATATGTCTTGTGCTGTTCGTGAATGCTATGCTTCATTTAGAAACATTATTAATTACCTGGTTCAAGGAGAACGTGAAAAAGAGTAAGCTTCTATATAGTTTTAGAAGTCTTATCAGAGTCCTGATAGTCTCACTATTCATAATCTTCGGTACTCTCTCTGATTGACTTTCCAGGGTTATCAACTTTATATTCACTGAGGTTGAAAAACACAGAGAAGCTGGTGATCTACTTACTGATTTCAAGATGAGTGCTCTGCCTACCCTTTATGAACACTTTGTTAAACTTATCAGACTTCTGGTAAGATCTGAATTTTCCATGTAAAATCCTGATTCTCATTCAATTCTATAAGTAACCACTTGGGGTCATAACCTAAGCATAATTTTTGCAGTTAGAGAATAAGCAGGAGGATAGCAATCAAGTCGTGCTTGTTTTCCAGGACATGTTGGAGACTGTCTCAAGAGACATAATGATGGAAGATCATATATCAAGGTGCTGGATCATTTTTTGTTCACTCTCCTTAGATGCACTTTATGCTATCTTTTCTAAAATGATTTTTTTCTCTTGCTGAGTAGTTTGGTGGATTCAAGCCATGGTGGATTTGGCAATGAGGGGATGATTCCGCTTGAACAACAATATCAGTTATTTGCATCTGCTGGAGCTATAAATTTTCCTATCAATCCCCTGACGGAAGCATGGAAGGAAAAGGTGTGGCATCAAGTTAGATACGACATGACGTGATAACGATCGTCTTGGAAAAATTTGTATGATTTTTGTTACATGTATCTTTTTACAGATAAAAAGGTTGTATCTGTTGCTTACCACAAAGGAATCTGCCATGGATGTACCATCCAATTTGGAAGCTAGAAGGAGGATTTCTTATTTCTCAAATTCATTATTTATGGACATGCCTGATGCCCCAAAAGTTCGCAATATGCTGTCTTTCTCGTAAGCTTTCACACAATCCGTTCATACTTTTCTCACTGCATTTTTCATTTGATGCAACTTAGTGTGATGTGCATTTGTCTGCATAATGAATACTGCCCTTTTGGTCTTGCTCTTATATAGCCTTTGGCCACTTAGCATTTAGGATTTTTTCTCCCAATCTTGAGATGTAGGTATTTATATTCTCTGAGATTTCTACTTATATAATTTCTGAAAAAGGAATAGATTTTGGGGGAGATCATCATTATGTAGTTTGTTGTATATAGATTACTGTGATTGATCATTTTCTTCAACCCTAGGAAACTGAAAATTAATGCTATTTCGCTATTCCAATCACTAGTGAGCATAGTTCATACACTGACTTGCAAAGCTTTCTTGTATATAAACTTAGTAGTTAATTAATTTGTTGCTTTTTATGCCGTATATGATCTTTTTGCACATATTTTTCTGCCCTGTACGATCCTAAGATCTGGATTATCCTTTTATTTCAGTGAAGGAAAAATCAAAGTAATTAATTTAGTTGCAACAAATTTTTTTTCCTGGCAAGAAAAGAAAAATAATCATGATTTTACTCGCATTTTTCTTTCTTTCCTTTTTCTTTTTTTTTTGGTTTTTTTAGATGTATTCTTGCTGTGTATGCTTCCTTGAGTGATCTTAGCAAACCAATAATCTGAAAGTTTGCAGTGTAGGTGTAATTTGAATCTTATGTAAATGTCAAAGCTCTTGCTTTAACCAAGTTTTGTTATTTTCGGAAGGCAAATGTAACATAAAAGCACTCTGGATCATAATATCACTGGCTAGTTGGATTTTCTATACTGGTATCTGTTTTCTTTATTGCGTATCATTCCCGATGAATTGAATTTGCTTGTAGTGTTTTGACTCCTTACTATACCGAGGAGGTTCTCTTCTCCTTGCGTGATTTGGAAGTGCCAAATGAAGATGGTGTCTCAATACTCTTCTACCTTCAAAAGATCTTCCCAGGTTTAATTTTCATTCAGAATAAACTATCTTGCTTTTGTCTTTTCTTTGGCTTAAAAAATAGCCTGTGTTGTTACTGATTTGGCGGAATAAAACGTCCAGATGAATGGGAAAACTTCCTTCAGCGAGTGGAATGCAATAGTGAGGAGGAACTAAAAGGATCTGATGAATTGGAAGAAAAACTTCGTCTTTGGGCTTCATACAGAGGCCAGACTTTGACTAGAACTGGTACTTTCTACTAAACATCCATTTTTCTGTGCGCGCTTGTGTATTCGAAAATGGTTACTTGTGACAGTAGATTCTTTAACACAGTTACTAAAGTTTCTGTATTACTGTCAGTAAGGGGTATGATGTACTACCGGAAAGCATTGGAGCTTCAAGCTTTTCTTGATATGGCCAGAGATGAGGGTATCTGTTCTTGCTTGTGGATTTATATATGTTTGCTTCTTTATTAGTGGTGCAATACTTGAATTTGCTTGTTTATTGCTTCAGAATCAAAAAAATTTGCTTGTTTATTGTTTCAGAATCAAATTTCTGGTATATAGTATGTAAAGAAAGTAACTTAACTTTTGTTATTTGGCTGATGATTCCCGCCTTTAGATTTAATGGAGGGCTATAAGGCTGTGGAGTTGAATTCAGAGGAGCAACAAAAAGGGGAAAGATCTCTGTGGGCGCAATGTCAAGCAGTGGCTGATATGAAATTCACATATGTTGTATCTTGCCAACTCTATGGTATCCACAAGCGATCTGGTGATGCTCGTGCACAGGACATTTTGAGGCTTATGACAGCGTATGTGTCTAACCATAAAAATTCTTGAACTTACTATTTGTGTGAAGTATTAATTGGCAAGTGTTTCCATGTGGCAGTTATCCATCACTGCGCGTGGCATACATTGATGAGGTTGAGCAACCTAGCAAAGATAGATCAAGAACCAACCCAAAACTTTATTATTCAACTCTGGTGAAGGCTGCTTTGCCCACAAAATCTATTGATTCTCAGGAACCAGTTCAAAATCTAGACCAGGTAAAGCTCACTAGAGTAGAGTGGTGAGAGTGTTCAAATGGATGCTCCAGTTCTTGATCTTAGTAATATTTTTGTCGTGTGTATTAAAGTTTTCTGAACCCTACAATACAGATTTTTGCTTTATTTCAATTAGTGCATACTTACTTACCTGTAAAGAATGTAGTCCCTGTTTATTTACCACTACCAGTTACTTGTTCTTCTCTTTCAACATGCCTTTAGCTTTGCTTGCTACTTCTACCGAAGTTGAAACTGTTGTGGTCACCCATATCAACTGCAGTTGCTAGGTATAAAGTATGTAATGAGATTGACATAATTTACAGTGCCTAGGGTATGTAATCATGTTCGAAATTTACGTACACCCTTAGTCTTGAAAAATAGGAGATGGAATCGTTAAGGCCCCATTTGTTTCAACCATTGGAATAGAAAATCCATTTGAATGAGTGCTTGTTTCAACAACTCCCGTTTTTCCATTTAAATGATCTTTTAGAATGTGTGTTGGTTTCAACAATTCAGTTTTTCCATTCAAATGGTCCATAAGAAAAATTAACCATTTGAATGATTTTTTTGTGTCTTAAATGAGAATGGAGGGGGAAAGGTGTTTTTGAATGGTCCATTCCAATGCTCCCATTCTAGTTACAACTCATTCCATTATTTTTCCATTCAAATGTCTCCCATTCCAATTATAACATATTCCACAATTTCTATTCAAATACACACATTCAAATAGGCGAACCAAACGGGGCCTAAGTTCGAGACTAGTTTCTGACAAAAATCCTTGTGCTACTTTATTTTCTGTGAAACTACTGTATTATATTTTTTCACACAATTAAATTGTTGTCTGCATACAGATTATTTATAAAATAAGGCTTCCAGGACCTGCTATCTTGGGTGAGGGTAAGCCAGAAAACCAGAATCATGCTATAATTTTCACACGTGGGGAAGGTTTGCAAACGATAGACATGAACCAGGTAAATAATTTCTACTTCTCTGACAGGTCAACCTGTAGCATGTTCTCAGTCTTTTGATGGTTGCAAACTATTATAGGATAACTACATGGAAGAAGCCTTAAAAATGAGGAATTTGCTGCAAGAATTTCTTAAGAAGCATGATGGTGTGAGGTTTCCTTCAATTCTTGGACTGAGGGAACATATATTTACTGGAAGGTAGGTTCATACACTAATGTGAAATGCCACAAGTTGCTGCTTATAAAGAAGTTTATATGGATCATCTTTCTAATTGTTCCACTATCTGCTGTAGTGTTTCTTCTCTAGCTTGGTTCATGTCAAATCAGGAGACCAGTTTTGTGACTATTGGACAGAGATTGTTGGCCAACCCACTGAAGTAAGTTAAAATTTTTTCAAATGACTTGTAATTTCAGACATAATAGTAGTTGGTTTTTAAACAGGAGATTTGATATTATTAGGAAATGATGCTGTAATAGTTATTTTCCAATGGCTGTTGTCATGGTATGAATATTTTCGGTCTCTGATATTATTACTGACAAGGAAATTTGTTTTACGAACAGATATATTGCATTTAGTAGTTTCTTTGATGTATCTTGTGAGTTTGCAAGGGCACAGTATGGGTTTTATCTACTAAGTTGTCTCTAATATGTTGGCATAAAGGTTTCGTTGTATTAGTGGTAAATACTGCACTCAGAAGTTTCTGTGGGGTAGCTTGTTAGTTTTCTTGGGCATTTTGTGTATCTTTTAATGCTTTTCTTGTGTTCATTCTTTTTGGATGGTATTTTAACTTTTGTTCTTTGTTTCTGCTCATCTAGGGTTCGGTTCCACTATGGTCATCCGGATGTGTTTGATAGACTCTTTCACCTTACTAGAGGGGGTGTCAGTAAAGCGTCCAAGGTTATCAATCTGAGTGAAGACATATTTGCTGGTACGGAAGGACATATTAGTGGCAGAAGAATCTTTAGTGCAATTCATATTTTGGTCCTCCTGATAACTTATATTATCATAACTGTTATGCAGGATTCAATTCCACGTTACGTGAAGGCAATGTAACTCATCATGAGTACATACAAGTAGGGAAGGGCAGAGATGTGGGCCTCAACCAGATTTCTATGTTTGAAGCGAAAATAGCTAATGGAAATGGAGAGCAGACATTGAGTCGAGACATATATCGGCTTGGACATCGTTTTGATTTTTTCCGGATGTTGTCGTGTTATTTCACAACCACTGGTTTCTACTTTAGTACTCTGGTATATTTCAAAGTTTTTGTTGTGTAGTTCAGGTTAAAGTTTAACCTATAATGTGGTAGCTGATGGCACCAAACGAATGACGTGTCTTCCTCTTGCAGGTGACTGTGCTTACTGTATATGTGTTTCTTTATGGTCGTCTCTATCTTGTTCTTAGTGGGCTTGAAGAAGGTTTAAGCACTCAACGAGGTATACGAGATAATAAGCCCCTTCAAGTTGCTCTTGCTTCTCAATCTTTTGTTCAGATAGGATTTTTGATGGCCTTACCTATGTTGATGGAAATTGGCCTGGAAAGAGGTTTCCGGACGGCACTGAGTGAATTCATACTGATGCAACTACAATTAGCCCCCGTATTCTTCACATTCTCACTTGGAACAAAAACCCACTATTTCGGAAGGACCCTTCTTCATGGAGGTGCAAAATATAGGCCTACAGGTCGAGGTTTTGTTGTGTTCCATGCCAAATTTGCTGACAACTATAGGCTGTACTCTCGCAGTCACTTCGTTAAGGGATTAGAGCTCATGATTTTGTTGGTTGTGTACCAAATATTTGGCCAGCCATATAGAAGTGCTGTTGCTTATCTTTTAATCACTATATCTATGTGGTTTATGGTTGGCACCTGGCTTTTCGCGCCTTTCCTGTTCAACCCTTCTGGTTTTGAGTGGCAAAAGATTGTTGACGATTGGACTGATTGGAACAAGTGGATAAGCAATAGAGGGGGTATAGGTGTTCCACCTGAAAAAAGTTGGGAATCATGGTGGGAGGAGGAACAAGAGCATCTTCGTCATTCTGGGATCCGTGGTATAGTAGTTGAGATACTGTTGGCTGTTCGGTTCTTTATTTATCAGTATGGGCTTGTATATCATTTGACCATTTCAGAGGACAAAAGTTTTTGGGTAATGTCTCTCTCATTTGATTTTGTCCTGTCTCTATAACATTGTCAGTTTATTTTTTGATTAGCATAATGATTTATATGCTTTGTAGCTATGCAGAGTAATCTGAGAAGGCATTCAACTGCTTTTTAAATCTCTCTGCTCCTTGTGGACTTCTTTTAATTTTTATATACTAACATTGTGAGGATTCAATTACTGACAGGTTTATGGCATCTCGTGGCTGGTCATTTTTGTAATATTGTTTGTGATGAAGGTGAGTGATAATTCTTCTTTAATTTTGCTTGACAAACCATCTAAGAGAGAGAGCTGTCCGTAGATCCTTGTGCTTACCAGTTTGGAAAGCAAAGTGATTTCTCCCTAAAGGCTTTATTTGGTTTTGTTCCTTACGCAGGCGTTGATCTGTGTTCCTTTCTCAAATTTAATTTAGAATTACTTTGGCACTGTACTAATGAGCACGGGAATGACTCATTTGATGTAAACTTACTGAAGTTCTGGCAAAAAACAAACAAGAGATGTCTCATAACCTACATGAATGCTGGTCACTAGTGGGCTTTTGCTTCTTGTATACTTATGAGGGTTTTTTTTTTTCAGTCATAAATAATTGCTACGTGCCTGCGATTAGGTTTTTTTTTTTTTTTTTTTTTTCTGTTTTCCCCGTAAACTCTTTACTAATCCGTTTTTTTTCTTTTTTTCAAGACTGTGTCTGTTGGGAGGCGAAAGTTCAGCGCAAATTTCCAACTCATGTTTCGGCTGATCAAGGGATTGATATTTATGACTTTTGTGTCAATTCTGGTCACTCTGATTGCCCTTCCTCACATGACAGTACAGGACATTGTTGTGTGTATTCTTGCTTTCATGCCAACTGGTTGGGGCATGCTTTTGGTCAGTGAGCCATTCTCTTTATAATTTTCTGAGAATTTTGACATCTTGAATTAGTTGAAACATTTTTACGGTCTTGGACTGACCTGACCAACCATATTTAATTAGCCAAGCACAAGCAAAAATAAAATATGTTTCTCGAATTAACAATATGGGTTTTGGAGCAGCTTTAATCAAAGTTGGTTTTCCATATTAGGTTATGCTGGTAACGTACTTTACATTGGCCGACTTGGTGTACGTCTTATTTGCTAAGATATCTGCTTTTGTTTTCCAGATTGCGCAAGCCCTCAAACCCCTCGTCCATAACGCTGGGTTCTGGGGATCTGTCCGGACGCTTGCTCGGGGATATGAGATTGTTATGGGTTTGCTTCTCT
Organism: Trema orientale; assembly: GCA_002914845.1. NCBI lineage: Eukaryota > Viridiplantae > Streptophyta > Magnoliopsida > Rosales > Cannabaceae > Trema > Trema orientale. Next base: position 54,144 of record JXTC01000170.1, read on the forward strand.
TTACTCCAGTTGCATTCTTGGCCTGGTTTCCATTTGTGTCAGAATTCCAAACCCGTATGCTCTTTAACCAAGCATTCAGCAGAGGTTTACAAATTTCTCGTATTCTTGGTGGGCAAAGGAAAGATCGATCGTCCCGAAACAAGGAGTGAGCCTTACTGACAGCAAGAACCTTATTATTATTATTGTTATTATTATTTTTTTATTATTATTATTACTGCTACTATTATGTTCATATGGAATGTAAATTATGGATGAGACTGACGAGTTGGGGGCTGCAATTTTGTTTATTCCATTTGCCTAACTAAACTGGAGCCACTGCCTTCTTTTTCCAATCCAAAACAATGAAGGGAGGATTTTTGTTCAGCTTCCATGTAAGCTTTGCTCTCTTCGATTATTCACTTAAATTGATGAATTCTTGCTTTGTGGCTTTGCCTGTCGGAACTTTTGCACGTACACCAGTTCTTATTTGCATTGTTAAGTTGGCCTAATTTCAACATCGGCTAATGTTTTTGGACAAAACTAGTTACGACTACTAAAAACTTTGAGCGAATTGGTGACACAGTTGAGTACGGTAATATTGATTGCTTCAGGCCATGCTGCAACACTTTTTGTTCTTTAAGTTATTGTTTAGGGTTCATATGTTATTGATTCCGCTGTCCTAAATTTTATATCAACAATTTTTAGTAGGGCTCAACTAAAATTGTCAGTTCTCGATATGTTCCTCCCATGATAACGAAAAACTTGTGTAAGTATACAAGTTTATACTATTTGTAATTGTTTATTTGGAATGAAAATTTTTTTCCTTCCAATTAGGTAAGCTTTTTTTACTCTTAAGAGTACATATGGTTAAACCGTGTAACTACGATACTTTTTTTTCCTTCTTTTTATGGAAATTAAGAAATTTTTACTACGGTTGAGCGCTGTTTCAATAGTAGTAGAAAAAATTCCACGACAGTAGCATAATGCTGGCTGCATCTCCTTCAATCGACCTTTTTCACCGGGGTTAAGATTCAGGGTAGTTTTTTAAATTTCGATAGTTTCATTAAATAAAAGTCAGTGTTGTAAATGATTTATAGCCTTTTTTTTTTTTTCATCACGTGCTTTGAGAGACTGTTAAAACTGATTATGCTCTTTTGTGTTGTAGTTTATTCTTTGTTTCATTTTTCTTTTGTTTTTTAATGGTTTTTCTTTTTTCAACACTGCTGTTAATATCAATTTAACGTTCCTATTTAATTTGGACTAGATTGTAACAAATTAACAAATCTAGGGATTTAATTATCAAAATCAAAACTATAAGACCAAAGCGTAACAACTATCATAGTTAAGGGACCAAATGTGCTACCTATGGAGAAGAAAGTTTAGGAACTCTC
>JXTC01000170.1:68413-111215 GCA_002914845.1 Trema orientale
TGCTAGAAATGGAGTAGTCTTTTTCTTTCAATCCTTCACCCACAATCAAATTGACTATATGTGCGCAACATCTCAAATGAAGAAATTCACCATTCAATATAATACTTTCTTTCTTTGGCTTAAATTTCTTCAAGATGTAATCAATAGCAGTGCTATTTGGACTAGCGTTATCAACGGTAATCACAAAAAGCTTGCGGATCCCCCAATCATTCAGACATGCCTCAATCTCTTTGCCAATTGTCTCCCCTTTATGGTCAGTAATCTGACAGAAATTAATGATTCTCTTTTGCAACTTCCAATCATTATCAATCCAATGTGCAGTGATACACATATAGTTTATATTTTGAATTGAGGTCCATGTGTCAGTAGTAAGTGAAAGCCTTTCCTTCTTCAAAATACTTCTCAGCTGCTCTTTCTCATCCAAATACAATTGGTAAATATCTCTACCTATAGTCATGCGGGATATGGCTTCAAACCTTGGTTGCAACTCATGAATTAATTGCTTAAACCCTTCGCTTTCTACATGCCTAAAAGGCAGCTCCTCCAAAAGTATGTATCTTGCAATTGCCTTCCTACAACGTTCCTTATTGTATTGCACTGCAATTAAATTACCATCACCAGGCCCTTCCTTCTTAAGTTCAAAACACAAAGTCTTTTGCTTGGTCACTCTATTTGGATTTTTTGGACATAACTTGTTCAAATGATTCCGCAAAGTACTTGTCCCACAATTCTTAGGGTGAGCGGCATAACTCTTTCCACAATAGTTACATGCTGCTCTAGGCTCATTTGGATCACCATCCTCAATCCTGGTAAAATGTTCCCAAACATCTGACTTTTGTCTAATTTTTCGCTTTTTTCCCTCTTCATTTTGCTCATGTAAATCATCAATAAACTCATCCTCATTTTCATTCTCTTCCGCCTCTATTTCTACATCATCAATAATATGATCCATACTTCCACCTTCATAACATATAATAAATTCATAAAACTCATATTCCCAACTACATATAAATGAAATAAATAACCAACAGTAACACATAATTGTATATAATATGTTGTATCATATAATACACTAAGTGATTTTTGTACATAATGACTTGTGTGTTGAAAAACAAAAGCAAAGAAATTATATTACTATGACAGTAAGCAGATTATGATGATAGGCTTAACCATAAGCCCAATACACGATAACAGAACTGAAAAAAAAAAAAATAAACTCAGTAATTAATAAATTTCATTAACAAGAAAAACTACAAGGTAAGAAACTTGGCAACGTATGCAAAGACCAAAAAGGAAAAAACGGCTCCAGTAAACTAAACTAAAGGGCCACATTCGAAATACAATCTGGAATTGAAGTTAAAGAAAATAAACTAAAAGATTGGGCATCAGCTGCCCAAACTATCAAAGAAGTAATTACTTTTTCATTAATTCATTGTGCATATATATATATATATATCAATCTATCATATAGCCAAAGACAAATGCAAAAGAGAGAGTGGGCAAGTTAACCTCAAACAAAAAATGGTGATTTCGTGAGAGAGAGACAGAGATCAGCGATGCCAGAGAGATTGGTTGATGCCTCGACGGAGGGCTTCGTTTCCTGGGGCCGTTGGGTTGTGCCGCCGTCAACAACCGTTGGTGAGTCTGCGTGAGGTGCGGCTGGAGGGCAGAGCTAAATTAGATTTAGGGCTACACGCTACAACAATGACTCGATGAGTTTTATGTAGTTATATTTTTTTTATTCTTTTTTTTTTTAATTAACTGGCGGGCGGGTCGGGTTGAACCCGACCGATACCACGGCAAACCGCACCCGCCCGCTTCGCTTGGCGGGTTCAAACCGACCCGCTGCCAGTTTGCGGGTTTTTAAATGGGCGGTTTCTCGGCGGTCGGTTTCGTGCGGGTCGGGCGGTCGGTGCGGGTTGTCCCATTTTTTGTTCACCCCTNATAAAGTGTAAAATTTTATACACTAAGTACAAAAAATTATATACTCAATACATTTCAGTATAATAACTGAAATAGTACATATATCTATCAAATGTAAAAATATATATATCTAAATATTTAATTATAAAATTTAAAAAATAGATATTTACTTAATTAAATTTAAAATATTGATCATGTACCTAAATTTCTAATACACCCTTTCGATGTTATGGGCCGGAGATGGCCCGAGCGAGGCCTTCTTCCGTATGCCTTAAGTTTCTATTAATTTCTTCTCCGCGTCTTTTCCTGTTAGAGGGACCAACTCTTCTCTTCCGCATTCCCGTGTCCGACCCACAACTGGCCGTAGCCGGTTCAGACCGGTCCCACTGTTGCATTCCTCTACGATTCACGACTGGCTGTAGCCGGTAAAAACCCCGGCCCCACTCCGGTCCTTCCTTTTTCATTTTCATTTGAAAAAGAAAATTGTAAAGGCAAACCCCCTCATTTTTATTATTTTTTCTTCACCTTCTTTAAAGCTTTAGATAGGAGCTGCTTTTGAAAGAGATACCGCTTTCTGGTCCGAGCTGGAGACCGATTTTCCGAATCGTCCTCCTCTAGGGTTTCTTCCCAGGTACGTACGCCATTTTTTTTGCGGTTTCTTCCTCTTGTTTGGTTGCCGAGAAAAAAATTCTGTGCGGGAAAGATCGGAGTGAAAAAGAAAAATGGAGCGCGAATTCTGGATCTTCTCTTACCATTGGGCTGTTTTCGGTTTTATGCATTGAAAGACTAACTTAGTCTGATTTTGCGTTAGGTTTAGCTTCTCAATGCTTTATTTGACCACAGAATGCTTAGGATATACACATTTTGGTTTTGCCTTTTTCTTTCATTTTCTTTTTGACCAAACAGAGCGTTATGTGAGATTGTACTTCAAAGTGAATTTATGTTGCGTTTTCGTGAGTTTCTGCTATTTTGTTTGCGGCATCCAACTTTATTTCCTGACCTGATTTGTCTTAATCTTTCTTTTTTTAATTATTTTTATTTAACTTAGCATCAAATGAGAGTGAGAGATGGCGATAGAGACATCTTTAGGAACCTTAAACTGATTTTTTTAAGTATTATTTAGAGAACTGGTTGCCATCTGAAAGTTATACAAAGTCCTATCCCGGTGATTTGAATTCAGTTACCTGAAAAGTCGAAAATTGTTCTTTACAGTGTAGAATCTTATGATTTGCAACCTAAAAGAGTCTGTATAACTTTGAAGTTATCATATTTTGACATTACAAAGCATTTACAAACACGAAAACACTTTTTTTTTTCCTTAATTAAATAAGAGACGAACATAATATTTAAAATAAAGATAAAAAGTTGCAAAACCAGGGAACGAGATGTCCCCACAGAAATTAGAGAAACCTAGTTCTTCCCATAACATCAGTACCCTTTCTAAATTCACAGCTCCCAGATTCTCATTAAATCAGTGAAGGAAGATTTATTAAACTCCTTAACGCTCTTTAACCAAATAGCTACCCAAAATTTCATTTTCTCCCGAATTTTTTCCTCCGTAGATGCTTTAAATTATTTTCAGTTTAACTGAACAAGCAGAAAAACACTTGTTTAGTTAAATTATTAAGAAATTTTAGTATGTAAGGTTTAGTCAGTGGAAGTTAGTAGCATGAGAGTTGGTATTTTTCTGCTGATGATCTTAATTTTATAACATGAAGAGAATTATCATTACTATTTTTTTAAATAAGAAAAAAGAAAGAATGATTTTATCTTTGCGTGGCTATGAGTAATAGTTGAAGGCACCTTTATTATGTTAATGCTTTACTTCTTCTTCCCTCTTTTGCCAGCTTCTCTGGCCTGAAATTTTAGTTGCCAATAGAACCTGTGATTGTTGACGTTGATACTTTTCTGGTTGTAAACTCTATATTTAGATTCTTCTTAAGGATGGATGGCTGTTGATTTTATTTGAATCGACATCCTTACTTTTTTTTTTGGTTCAGAGTTTGATCCTTAATGAAACTTTTCTTTGCTTCTTTTATAGAAAATGTCTCAAGTTGAGGATCTATGGGAGCGCTTAGTTCGTGCAGTATTAAACAGAGAAAGGACTGGGAGGGATGTGTATGGGCGACCTATTGATCAAGGGATTGCTGGCAATGTTCCTTCTTCCCTTGCAAACAATAGGGATATTGATGAGATTCTACGAGCTGCAGATGAAATACAAAATGAGGATCCGAACGTCTCCAGGATCTGTATGTTACTTAGTTTTCATTTTCATCTTCATTTAGTTTCAATATTGCAATATGATTATCTTGGGAAGGGTTTATAAACCTCTCAGTCTGTTTTAGCTTCTTTGGTAGTACTTTTTGGTACTCATTTATTCACTGTCACGGGTTTTATCTTCTTTTAAGTGGTTAAGAGGCTGAACTGTGTTCCTTTTAAATTCAACCTTGTCAGAAGTTAACATTTTGGTAATCTTGTTTTGTTTGATTGAAGACTTATAAAGGTTTTATACTTGTGAATCCTTTGTTCACACACAGTATGTGAGCATGCTTATTCTCTGGCTCAAAATCTGGATCCGAACAGTGAAGGAAGAGGAGTTTTACAATTCAAAACTGGATTGATGTCTGTCATCAAGGTATGTGCTTAGTTTGAAATGGTTAATTTCCCTTCCAAATATTAGTTTCTTATATTTTGTATTCTGTACATTCCAACCATAGTATTGTGTTTGCCTATGTTCATATGAGTGTTTCCATTTTTTTACTTTATATTCTCTTCCACACCTTCAGCAAAAACTAGCAAAGAGGGAGGGTGGAGTTATAGATAGAAGCCAGGACATTGCTCGTTTGCAAGAGTTCTACAAACTCTACAGAGAGAAGAATGATGTGGACAAGTTACGAGAAGAAGAGATGAAATTAAGGGAGTCTGGTGGTTTCAGTGGAAACTTGGGCGAGTATGTGTCTTCACCCACATGAACCCAACTAGATGGCACTTTTATTTATTTGCTTTCGTGTCTGTTTGTGCAAATATTGTAATTTTGTTTCTTAATCAGCAATAAAGATGGAAACATAATAATAGCAATGTAAAGCCTAATGGTTACTATTGCCTCTGGATTTTTTTCTTTTGAAAACTTTTGTTTCACAGAAAAAAAAATTTATCTTGGTATATCTTTCTCTATTTTCTCTCCCACCTTTAGCTTTGGTTTTGAAAGTCATTTAATATATTCTGCGTTTCTTGGCTTTTATATACATCTTTTTTCCCAATTATTGTCTTTGTCCAGATTGGAGAGAAAGACAGTTAAGAGGAAAAGAGTTTTTGCAACTCTAAAAGTTTTGGGTACAGTTCTCGAGCAGTTGACTCAGGAAATTCCTGAAGAGGTTGGTTGTAGTTCTTTGTAATCAGTTATAATTCTCTGCAGAACATGCTTCATCAATGTTTTTGGACTGTATGCTCGTGCCAATAATTAAAATATATTTATACCTGCAAGAAATTATTACTATCACTGCATTTGGACATCCAAAATTATGTGGAACTTTAGAAACTAAGTCTGGAAGAGAAGTTGTATGATGTTTAACTATTATGGAGGAATATATTTCTGCTTGAGCTTATATATTGAGATTAACATAAATCAGATACATTCTACTTAATTTTGCATTTTGCATCTCTTAATCGGTTTGTTTCTTTTGCAGCTTAAACTTGTAATGGAATCTGATGCAGCTATGACGGATGACTTAATTGCTTACAATATCATTCCACTCGATGCTCCTAGCATAACAAATGCTATTGTGTCTTTTCCTGAGGTAATTAGTTTAACTTTTATGTTTTAGTCCAAATATTTTTCTTTGGCCACATTTGAGAACAATGAGTTTATGAATGACCAGGTTCGAGCAGCGGTCTCAGTGTTAAAGTATTTTAGGGGCCTTCCAAAATTGCCTGCGGATTTTCCTATCCCTGCTACAAGAAAAGCTGATATTCTTGATTTTCTGCATTACATTTTTGGATTTCAGGTTTGTACTTTTTCCCCCCCTAATGAAAGGGTTTGTACTTTTTGATCACATGGTATACTGAGCTTATTTCATTCATTTTCCTTGTCTTTTTAGTTTCAAGAGAGTAGCTTAGAAGTTGTTTTTCTTGTTGTTGTTGTTGTTGTTCTTCTTCTTCTTCTTCTTGGGTTTTTTTTTTTTGGTTTGGTTTTGGTTTTGGTTTTGGTTTTGGTTTTAGTTTTAGTTATTGTTATTGTTTTTGTATTTTGATTCTCCCCGCGGAAACGTTATATAGTCATTGTTCTTGATTGATTTATATGACGGGAAAAGTTTGAAACCTTCAGTTAGTATTGTACTTTAGGGCAAATGAGTTTGTACTTTATTGTCTTGTTACTTGAATTTTAAGATTCACACCAAAATTCGTTGGGAAGGAATTGCTTAGTAGTAAAGATTGCTTTCTTCATTGTTCTATAAAAAATACAAGACAACAGGTTTTGTTTTTGAAAGCTCATTAATCAAAATCATTATTGTGACACTAAATGCTTCTTGCTTCTAATGCTTGAAGTTTATGTTTGTCAGAAAGACAACGTTTCTAATCAGCGTGAACACGTTGTTCACCTTCTTGCAAATGAGCAGTCGCGACTTCGATCTCTTGAAGAAATGGAGCCTGTAAGTTTCATATTGTTGATGTTCCTCAATGGGTGTATAGTTTGGGATTGTATTGCTTAGAAGTTAATTAAATCACTTATGTTTTACTCACATATTTTGTATCTTCATAAGTATGGTATTCTGAAATTGTAACAGTACGTAAAATATATTTGAGATCATGTTTGCTTTGGTTTCACAATAGTTTGTGGACTTATCTCTTGTTCTTTCAAAGTTGTTGCTTAGTTTGTTATTTTTCACAAACTAACAAGGATGAGGCTTATACAAAATTGCTTCATCCCAGGCATAAATTTTTAAATTTCTATATAGAATGACCTATTTTTAATGGGAATCTTATGGTAAAGTTTATTTTTTGTTATCGGGAATAGTGTTGTAAAGTGGCATAATTTGAATCGACTAAATAAACATTTGAACACTCTTGTACGGTGGAGGACATTGAGTTGATTCAAAGCGAGCGCTTATTATCCTTGGGGCTGATTCATAATCTCCTTTTATAAGATATTTCGTGTTATGAAATCTCTCAAAATGTGGGAAAATATATTTTGTATAATTTATGTTTTTACATGTCTAAACATATATTTTATTCACTCCAATTGTAGAATTTCTTTCTCCGGGAAGATTATTGTGTTTCTTTATTTTTGGATTGAATGTCTTTCGAACCTAAGTTCATTTATGTCTTTAATTAATAATTATTATAGAGCTCTGAAATTCTTTATTCAGTTCTATATCTTGATGTTTCTTTATATTGTGTCAGGAATTGGATGAAGCTGCAGTGCAAAAGGTATTCCAAAAGTCCCTCGAGAACTATATAAAGTGGTGTGACTACTTGTGCATCCAGCCCGTTTGGAGCAAGTATGGATCTTAAAATTCTTTTTTGTTGTTACTGTTCCTCAACTTTATTTTTTGTTGGCATATGGTGATTGAGACTTGTAAAATAATTGATGGCATTCAGTTTTGAAGTTGGCAAGGAAAAAAAAATACTATTTGTTTCCTTGTATTTTCTGATATGGGGTGAAGCATCCAACATCAGATTTATTCCAGAATGCTTGTGCTACATATTTCATCACGTAAGTCAACCCCCGAGTTTTCTGTGAAATTTATTTGGAACATGATACTAATTGTTGCTTATAATTACAGTGGAATGCCTTATTTGCTTCTTTGCACTCTTCCTTCTTTTCTCTCTAATTGAAGTTGGCTGGATCTTCTCATGTTTGCACAAAAGTTATCTTGAGTTGAACAACATATGTGGTATAGATGCTGTCATTTGTATCCTCTTTGCATTCTTTGTTCATATTAGGTAATTTTGTGAAAATGGTTGCTTTCTCTGTATCCAGTTCTTCAGTCATTTGGTATAAATCAATCTAATTTGTTTTTGTTTCCTATGAAAGTAAAACTAATTTGTTTCCTATGAAAGTAAAACTAATCAAAGTCAATAACTTCATAGTTGCTCAAAAAGACCCTTGAGAGTAGGTCGAGTGGTTATGCCCATTGTTTGCTTCCATGTGGTTTTGACTTTGATTCCTTGCGGGACCGACTTTGCAATATGTTCCTTTCTCCCAAAGATAGTAGGGTTTAGTGAGAGGACTCATTGTTAAACTCAAGTTTGCAAATCTAGTTGGGGATTTCTGGAATATAATAAAATATTTGCTAGAAAGACAAAAAAGAAAAAAATAGAGAGAAAACGTAGGTGTTGTTTGGTTGAAGGAATGAAAGTTAAAAGAGGAGACGGTGGAACAGAATTTCAGTAATTGGTTAGACTCAAATAGTAGCTGCATCTGTATATTAGGTTTGGTCAAGTATTGGAATCGAACCCTTTTTTTTAAGAATCAATTTTTTTTTTCATTTTTTATCAGAAAAATCAACATTTCATTTTAATGCCATTCCAGTTATTCGTTCAGAATCATATGCCTATAATATGAGTGTGACTCCATTTCTCTGCACTATTATCTAAATTTATTGAGCAGGCTCTGTTTTCTTTTCAATAATTTCTATTTTCAGTTCCCCACATTCCTTTTCTTTTGAACCATAAATTCCATGTGTAGATGGCAAGAGAGGTGGATGAGATATTAAGGCAGCAGAATGCGCAGCCAGCCAATAGTTGCAAGTCTGGTGATGGTGTTTCATTCCTCAATCAAGTTATATTTCCTCTGTATGAGGTTATGGCTGCGGTATGTCTCAGAGACCATTCTCTCGTTAAAATCAGTTCTGGGTTGCAGTTTGGGCAAAAGATGTTTCCGAATTTAAAAACAGAAGGTTTTCTGATTTGTTAAGGGATTGACGAATGTTTTGTAATTTCTTTTAGTTTTTGGTGGTCCTTTTGTCCCCATTTGTGTGGCTTGTATAATTTGAATATACTATCTGTTCCGTGTTAAAATAAGTTAATATGAAATTAAAGGAAGTAAGCTCTTGGTTTTTTTATTTGTTTAGTTATTGATTATTTATGAACTTATTCAGTGAGGATTTTCTTGTTTTAAGTTCACTTTTCTGGTTCACAGCTATTTATTTACCACTATTTCTGTTTATTGCTATTGGTAATGTATAATTGGACTGTCTTCCTAGAGTTCACATGCATAATATTGGTTTTTTGGGTTTATTACTGGAATCTGGTGTAAATATTTTATTTTTTCTTTCGGTAAGATTCTTTTTCCATTGAACATTTACAATTTTTTTTGGTAAAATTTTTCTCATTTATAAAAATGCACAGGAAGCTGCAAACAATGATAATGGACGAGCGCCTCATTCTGCATGGCGCAATTATGATGACTTTAACGAGCATTTTTGGTGAGCTTTTTGTGACACTGCATGTTTATTTATTGTTCATATTTCCAGTGCTAACAGTTTCTGTTTCAGGTCACTTCATTGCTTTGAACTTGGCTGGCCATGGCGCAAAAATGCACCCTTTTTCCAAAAACCAAAACCTAAGTCAAAGGTTGGCTACTTTCTCCTGATATAGCAGTTATTGGTACTTGGTTATGTATATATATTTGCACTGCATTTAATGTTACCTTGCGTATAAGCACTCAATGTTAATTTGAATTTTCTATGTGAAATGATTACGCTAAAGCCTTTGCAATCAATAAAATCTTATAGTCTGTTGTCCTACTGTCTTTCACATCAATGCCTACTGATATATCTTATAGTCTGTTGTCCTACTGTTTTTCACATCAAGTGCTTACTGATAATCTTCTAGCTTCCAGTCTGTCTAGTTTGTGTTGGGCGTAAGGGTTTGCAAGACCCTATACTTTTAAATTTTGGGTTGCTCTTTGGTTGTTTGATGTAAAGGAATTTAAAGGTATTATGTTTTCTGATATAGTTAGGGATTGGAGGCATAGTCTATAGTTTTGTTTTTATACAGCATGGATTTCTCGTCCATGTTTAAACTTGTAACTTTTTCCTTTTAATACAAGTTTTGTTTCTTAAAAATTAAAAAAATTCGCTGACATCACGTAGTAAAATTGGTGCATGTTAATGTTTAAGTGGTTTTGTTTGTTATTTAGTTTTGTTTTCGGTATTGTTTGCTAAGTTCTACACCAATTATTAACCTCTAATTTAAGTTGTTATACTCTTTACTAATACTTGTATGGTGGTCCATCCGGGCTAAACCTACATACTTAATTTACAACTGTGTTGGTCCGTCTGGACTACACCTACTCATATATATGTGCTGCTGAATTTGATTTTGTTTTGATACAGAATATGCTTAAATCTGGCAGAAGTAAACATCAAGGCAAAACTTCGTTCGTTGAGCACCGGACTTTTCTTCATCTTTATCATAGCTTTCATCGTCTATGGGTATTCCTTGTGATGATGTTCCAGGTTGACATATTTACATTGAATGGTTAATTTTACCCTTATCTTCTGGTCTTTGTTATGGTTAATCAAACTTCATGTTCAAGTCGTCGTCTTCCNAATGTTTGGCTTATGTGTTCTGTTCTTATTCTTGTTATGATTTTATTTTACACTATTTTAGATTTTGATGTTTTATTTTACAATGATTAGTATTAATCTGCAGGACTCTGCTAGCTTTTGTGTTTTTAATTGATTTACTTCCTTTCTGATTTCAGGGACTCACCATTGTTGCATTCAATAAAGGAAACCTTAACGGGAAGACCCTTCGGGAGGTTCTCAGTCTTGGTCCAACATTTGTTGTAATGAAGTTTTTTGAGAGTAAGTCTTTATCTCGGGTAGACAACGCAGTTTTTTTCATTGCCTGCTAGTAAATCAAATTTCTCTTATTCTGAAATGGTGCTTTGTCATCTAGGTGTACTAGATGTTATCATGATGTTTGGGGCATACTCTACAACACGGCGCCTAGCTGTTGCTCGCATTTTTCTCCGTTTTATCTGGTTCAGTGCTGCTTCAGTTTTCGTATCTTTTCTTTACGTGTATGTATTGAATCATTATCTATCATTCCTTAGATGATTTTTTTTCTGCTTTGGTATCATTGGTTTGTTTGTGTCTAATTCTTTGAGCCATAGGTAATCCTTTTTCTATGTTTTAATTCAGGAAAGCACTTCAGGAAGAGAATAAACGAAATGGGAATCCGGTTATTTTAAGATTGTACATGATTGTCATTGGTATATATGCTGGCCTCCAATTTTTCATTAGTTTCCTCATGCGAATACCTGCATGCCACCAGTTGACTAATCAATGTGATCGGTGGCCTTTCATTCGCTTTGTCAATTGGATGCGACAGGTTTTTTAGTTTAAAACTTTATTTTTATCCTTTATGCATTGGCTTTCGTATTTCCTGTTTCCTTGCATCCTTTTGAATCTTGGTCTAATTAATTATTTTTAATCAGGAACGTTATTATGTTGGGCGTGGCATGTATGAAAGGACCACTGATTTTATCAAGTAATCACCGTCTCATCATATATATTTAATATTTCTGGTTCTTATAAAAAAATCTTATGGTTGACTAAATGATGTAGTACTGGGAGTGAAATGGAAAGAAGAAATAGAAAATAAGAGGAAGAGAAGAGATTTAGACAGAAGAAATAGAAGAATATTGGAGAGAGAGAGCTTGTATTAGAAGAACTAGATAAAATACTTCAAATCAACTAGAATTCTAATAACTACTTGTAGATTAAACAAAACAATTTTGCTAATAGTTCTATATTTACGCAAGTGCGTAGATTCTCTTTATGATCTCCATTATTAATCTTTATATTTTTTTGAAAAATGATTTTCAAAATTATTTTACATTGGCATCTGTTTCTATCGTGACTGGAAGTTGTTATATATTTATTTATATCATAATCCATTTTTTTGCAGGTATATGCTGTTTTGGCTTGTGGTGTTGAGTGCAAAGTTTTCGTTCGCTTATTTTCTACTGGTTGGTCTTCAGTAATATTTTTTTGTTGGAAGTAATGTTCATTTGTTTATATTTGTGAATTGTGTTATTTTCTGTTTTGTTAGTTGTTTATAATTTTTTTGTTACTTATTATTTATTATTATTATTTGCAGATCAAGCCACTGGTGAAACCAACTCAGGCAGTAGTAAACATGGGACCAATACAGTATTCTTGGCATGATTTCGTATCTCAACGTAAGTGCTAAGCTATTTCATTCTTGAAATGAAGTGCTTATATCATCTGCTCATGCTTATTATGTCATTCCTATGTTAAAGTCCATGTTTTTCTTTGCTTATTGTGTGCTATTGGTTTTATATGTTTGAATCCAGGAATTTGTGCTCCTTGACCATTTTTCTTTATGTCCTTGTGCTTGTGCTTGTGCTTGCAGATAATCATAATGCTTTGACTGTTGCTAGCTTATGGGCTCCTGTAGTAGCTGTAAGTTGAACTTCTAAAGTTCTTTAATTTTCTTTTTATCGAACATTTTGGAGTTAGAGCTCCATATTTGATTTATGGTTGTGAAGTTCTCCAAAACATTAATTTCTGAAGAGTCTAAACATGTAAACTGTACTAAGATATGCAACCACACCCTTGCTGAAATTCGTTTTCTTATGTTATTATGATAATGCCAGAGAAAACAATAGGGAAAGTTAATGAAATCTACAAAAGAAAAGAGAGAAATATACTCCTTCCTTGCCATACAGGCTAAATAGAAAGATTACCATCAGAAACCTTTTTGTTAAACACTCAACCCAACAAGTACTATGTTCCTAAGAGACACATCTGGAATGCTTGTCTTGTTTTTCTATTTGGGGAACCATTACCCAGTGACATTATGTTACTTTTTTATCTGTATATATTTAGTTGATCGACGAACTCTAATTAAGTGGAACTTTTAGGTTGATATGTTGCAAGGACATAAAAAGTTGAATAAATTGTTATGCTGATTCTAGGTTTGAATTGCTATTCTGTTCCACTGGAGCTCAATCTGCGATCTCTTTCTTTTCTTTGTTCTTTGATCCTTTCTGTTTGTTTTGCAGATATATCTTTTAGATATCCATGTGTTTTATACTGTTATATCCTCTATTTGTGGGTTTCTGCTTGGGGCCAGAGATCGTCTAGGGGAAGTGAGTAATTTTATCTGATTTGGTGATTTATATTTTTCTGCTTGTGCAGTTTTTTGCAACATACTTTTCTTTGATATGTTTGACCAGTGGACGTGGTTTAAAAGTTCAATATTTTCATTATCATCTCCAGATTAGGTCCTTGGAAGCACTTCACAAACTTTTTGAGGAGTTTCCAGGAGCTTTTATGGACACTCTTCATGTACCTCTTTCCAACAGGTGGAAGTTTGCTGTTAGACTGTTTCTTTTTCTTCTTACTAATATTGATACTTTGTGAATTGAACGTTCATGGTTGCTTGCATGATCGAGTGAATGTTCTCTTTCTTTCACTCTACCATCTAAATTCAGTTTTTCTTTTGCAGGACGTCCCAGCACTCTTCTAGTGAGGTGAGTTACACAAAAGATCATTTGTAAATGCGCTATTTTTCAGTTTGTTTGTTTGTTTTTTTTTGTTTTTTTTTTTTTAATTTTGCTAAAATATCAAAAAATGACCTTGTATTTCTTCTTCTTCTTCTTTTTTTTTTTTGGGGATGCCCTTGTGTTTTTCGAAATATGAGGAAAACCACCTTGAATTTTTTTTTAAATCATAATATGCTGTATTTGACACTTCTAAAATTTGATCCTCTCATATCAACTAAATTAGGGGATTTGATGGAAAATGACAATATTATCCTTAGTGAAGGGTAAATCTAGACTTATTTGAAAGTCAAGAATTGTCTATACTATTGTCCAACAATATTTTGAATTTTGTAAATGACCTAATGGGTTAGATAATAGTTTCCTTACAACCATTCATCCATTAAAAATGTAATATTAGCCTGAATCTACCCTCTATTATGGGTAATTTTGTCTTTTTATCATCAGTTTTTCCCCATTGAGCTTATGAGAAGGTCATATTTCAACAATTGTCAAATTTCAAGGTAATGAAAAGTCTAAATCAAGGGATTTTGCCATATTTCTAAAAGCATGGGGGGTTTAGACAAAAAAAAGATGAAATACAAGGCTATTTATTGACATTTTCCCTTTAAATTTTAATAACATTAGTTTTCTTTCTCTAAATTTTAATAACATTAGTTATCTTTTCTTTTTTAAATAAAAAGACTTAATATGTTTATAATATTGATGTTTTAAAGTCAAAAAGCATCCTGGAGTTGATTCGCTAGTATGAGACAAGGTGTAAGCTCCAGTGACAAGAAAAATGAACAAAAAGTTATTCAAGAGTTGTGGAAGGAAAAAAAATATTATGATAAAGAAGATGAAGACACCAGTGTATTGTGTTCGACAGAATGCAATTTTAGGCATTTCATTGTGATTTCTACGAGACTAATTTCAGGGATCTTCCTTTCTTCTAAATCTTCTATAATTGGGAAAACATGACTTGATGTCTTTTTTTTTAGTTGGGTTTGCTTAAGTCTTCACTCTCTAAAAAAATTACCTACTCTGAATCCTCCTTTTGAATTTTCTATAAAAATAGTCCAGCTTATATTATGGTTGGTATTTACCTAGAAGGTTTGATTCTCTTTTATGGAACATTTCTAACACTTAAAACTGTTAGCCAAGTTATATGCCTATAGATTATCTTNTCATAACAACTCTTAGGGAAGAAGATTATATAACAAACTAGTGAGCACTTGAATTTTGTACTGAATTTACAGTACTTTGGATTACCATTCTTTTGGAGCACACTCATTTGTGCTGACTTCTATTTTTTTTGCAGTGAAATGGAATTGCTTGTAATGCCTAAAAATTCTGGAACTCTTCCTTTGGTTCAGTGGCCCCTCTTCCTTCTAGCTAGCAAGGTTACTAGTTTTCCAATGATATATTAGAACATTTTGTTAAAATGATTGAGTTTAATGTTGTGACTATGTAATTATGTAGATATTTCTCGCTAAGGACATTGCTGTTGAAAGTAGAGAATCACAGGACGAACTATGGGAAAGAATTTCGAGAGATGATTATATGAAGTATGCTGTACAGGAGTGCTTCCATACCATTAAGCTTATCTTGACAGAAATATTGGATGGTGAAGGAAAGATGTGGTAAGTTCCTTATTAGAAGAGACAATAATGGTCAGTATTTCAACTGTTCTGTTGTCAAATAAATATATGTATATGTGTGTGTATCCTAGTTGTTATTTATTTCTTGTTTTAATTTTCAGGGTTGAAAGGGTATACGAAGACATTCATGCAGGCATAGCAAAGAAGAGTATTCCTGTTGATTTTGAACTAACTAAACTGCCAATTCTGATAACAAGAGTAACTGCATTAATGGGAATTCTGGTTCGTATTATTCTTTGAAAAACTCTTTACATAAGTGGGTGGTGTGGTTTCTCAGTTTTGCCATTTTGTAGGCTATATGTTTGTGCTGTATTTGGAGGTGCTCTGTTTTGTCCCTTAATACTGGAATACCCCTATTTTTGTCGCTAACATTCAAGACATTGACTTTATGTGGTATAGCATGCAGTTTTGGAATCTCTGTCTTTTCTTCTAAAGAGTATAGGAGTCTTCTGCCACACTCCCCTTTTTTTCCCCTCCCTCTTTTAATTATTGATAACTAGATAAATGTAATGTAATCTTTTTGTGCTCTTTTGATTGGGAGGAGGCCTGGTTCCCCTTCTGATTTGTTCTTCATTCTCCTGCTTTATTTCAATTACTAGTTTCTTATTTAAAAATAACAAGAAAATAGAGTCAGTTTACTGTTCTGAATGTTGATACTGCAACTAGTTACTTCAATATACTTCTATTATGAGATTGATGGATTCTTCAGGTAAAGGTATTTGACATCATTCGTGTAAAACCATCCTAATGTGGTCTAATTGTCCATTTCTTGTTGTTCCATTTCTTGGATCTGGATGTTAGAATGTCAGTTTGTGACTATGGATATATCGTGTGACATTTTTTTCTTATGGTTTGTCTTTCTATGCCTGTATCTTTGTATGCAACTTTTAAGGACTCGGTTCACAGAATATGAACTTGTTACTGTCAGTCTTTTTGTTTGCTTTGATGCCTGCTAGCTGAGACATCTTTCCTAGCTGTTTTGTTTTGTTCCCCTCCCCCCTCTTTTTCTTTTGGTAGTCCTGGCACAGTCCTTCACAAGAAATGCTTGACTATGACTGCGTTTCATTTTGAATTCATGTATGTACAGAAAGAGGTTGAAACACCAGATTTGGAGAAAGGGGCGGTTAAGGCAGTTCAAGATCTGTATGATGTTGTCCGCCATGATGTCCTATCTGTTAATATGAGGTATCTTAAACTTGAAAGTTCCAATGATTGCAGTAAAGAATTTTTTGATTTATCCCTTCTTCATCTGTTTTGTTGTCTTTCCAGGGAAAACTATGAAACGTGGAACTTGTTAACAAAAGCATGGAAGGAAGGTCGTCTCTTCACAAAGATTAAGTGGCCCAAGGATGCAGAGTTTGTATGTTCAGGCATCTTTTCCTTGTTTCTTTCTGTACTTTTGTATTTGTTTGTTGTGAGATAAAGTAATTGAGGAAGATATGCAGAGGTCAAAGGTCAAAAGACTCTATTCGTTGCTAACTATCAAAGATTCAGCTGCAAATGTTCCAAAAAATCTGGAGGCAGGACGAAGGCTGCAGTTCTTCACAAATTCCCTTTTCATGGAGATGCCTGTTGCAAAGCCAGTTAATGAGATGCTATCCTTCAGGTACTACATTTTTCACATATATGCTATGAGGAATCATACTTGTGCCTGCTGATTCCTGCACTCAGACTCTTCTTTGTCCTTTTGCAGTGTGTTCACACCATATTATTCTGAGATTGTGCTTTATAGTATGAATGAACTCCTGAAGAAAAATGAAGATGGGATATCAATATTGTTTTACCTCCAAAAAATTTACCCTGGTACAGTTATTCAGCAAAGTACCCGATAGGTTTTATTTTTTATTTTATTTTAGTATTTTTTTTTTTTTTGGGTGTATGTGTTTTATGAGGAGCTTTGTCGCATAATTTCATAAATTTATCAACTGAGTCAGTTCACAGTGTCCCGCGTTTTGGTTGCTCGCATATGTGGTTTCCTCTGGTGACTTTAGTGGGACCAGGTTCTTCTGTTAATCATGTTGATGTCATTTTTTTCCTGTGTATAATCATATGCTCCTTAAGCTTTTACTGTTTCATTTTTCTTAACCCTATTCCTTTTCTATGTTTCATATTTATTTAGTGTGTCTGGCACTGAAAGAATATGTTTAGTTATAGATTGTCTGTCTCGTTCGTTATTAATCTAAAAACTATTATGCATGCAGATGAGTGGAAAAACTTTCTTGCTCGAATTGGCCGTGACGAAAATACACATGAATCAGATCTAGATAGTCCAAATGATATTTTGGAACTTCGGTTTTGGGCCTCTTATCGTGGTCAAACCTTGGCCAGAACTGGTAGATGTTTTCTTTGTGTCAATATTTTTGTTTGTTCTTGAAAGTTTTTCCTTGCACTTCATGATTTTTTTTTTTAGTTCACATTGTTTCTTATGTTCACCAGTTTTACATGTTATTTAAGTGTTTATTCTATGTTTGAAGTATTCCATTCCTCTTCTCTTTTCAGTCTTTTTATTTATTTATTCTTTATCTGAATAAATTCACATGTTCATCTTCATTATAAGTTTCTGTGATATTGTGTCCTGAAACCAGTGTAATCCTAATTTTGGTTTTTAATTATCATCTCATGCTTTTCCTAGTTTATTCGAATGTGGAATGCACATGCACACATAATTTTTTAATTTTTAATAAATATATTTCTGTCTCTTGAATTATGTCTTCGTCCTTCTAAAATCCTTCCTAGTGTGAATATTTTCTTTCATCAAGAAAGTCGTATCTTGTGGTCCTTGTGGATCAATAAACATTTCGTTCATTTATTTATTTATTATTTTTATTATTTTGTTATTTTTTATTTTTATTATCAATACTTCGTAGTCTATGGTTGTTGTGATTGGTTATGAACCCTTTTATTTTTTGAAAATTTTTATGAATTGTTGTTTCATCAACTTGGGGACTACTTATCTTAAATTGAGGGAGGCATTTTCACCATTTAATCTAGCATAATGAACAGTTTCCAATATATAAGTTGGATTTTGGATACTAAATTGTCAAGTTGATTGATTTTTGCAGTTCGTGGGATGATGTACTATAGGAAAGCTCTGATGCTTCAGACCTATTTGGAGAGAAAAAGTTCTGGAGGTTAGGATTCTGCTTCTTTGTTTTTTTATTTTATTTTATTCATTTTTGTTGTTTACAGTTATCTTTTCCTTGCATTCCTTTTATCTAATGTAGTGGCAATTTTAGATTTGGAGGCCGCAATTTCCAGTAAAGATGCAACTGAGACTCGAGGTTTTGACTTGTCTCCTGAAGCACGGGCTCAGGCAGACCTAAAGTTTACATATGTTGTAACATGTCAAATATATGGAAAACAGAAAGAGGAACAAAAACCTGAGGCCGCTGACATTGCCTTGCTTATGCAAAGGTGGGTTTTTGCCCCACCTCTCATTCTGTTCCTTCTCAAATTACTTTAACTCATCTTGCAGATATCAACTCTTAAGCCTATTTGGCAATATTGGTTTTATATGTTGAAAGGTTCTGTCTAATCATTATACTGTTACTTAATTACTAGAAACGAAGCACTTCGTGTTGCTTTTATTGATGAGGTTGAAACACTCAAGGATGGTAAAGTACAAAAGGAATTCTATTCAAAGCTCGTTAAGGGTGATATCAATGGGAAGGACAAGGTCGGTTGTCTTTACTTTTGTCCTTTAGCATCTCTGCTTCTACTGGCTCATTCGTATTCGGAACAATGAATTTAGCTCTTGTTTTTTTATTTATTTATTACTTCATCTCTCTGTCTCTGTCTCTGTCTCTCTGTCTCTCTCTGTATTTCATTTTTTTTTCCTGCTTTTAGATAAGAAACTAAAACTTTTATTGAAGATCAGAACAGAAGTACATAGAAGAAAAAGAAAGAGGATAAGATATCCTCAATAACTGAGAAACACAAAATAAACAAACAAAAAATTGAAATAAAACAACTCAACACTCCTTAACAAAGTTTCTTCCTGTAATTTGATATGAAGAAAAAGAACTGTCTGTTTTTCTTATTCGATACCGTAAACTGTGAAGAAATATATATAGGGCAGATGGTAACAAGCCTACCATTCAAATCCCTTAAGACTAGGCAACAAAAAAGGAAAGATAATAAAAAGAAATCGGAATACAAATAAAAGCTAATCCCAACAGCTCACACAAATATTCTAGGAATAAAACTAAATCCTATAAACAAGGAAATGAAATAACACGAGTAAATCCACACTTCCAACTAAGAGTAATTAGAGCGATAATCCTTGGATATTCTTACTACCGAAGCCAAGAGAGTAACTTTTTTTTCCTACAAAATGCACATTAGAGTTGCCATCTCTCCCCTTCCAAAATCAGTAGGCTTCTCAGTCATATTTGCCTCACATCTTTCTGGAATGACCCAAGCAAGATTTGCTTCAAACAACAATTTATTCCATAATGATCTGACCACAGTACAATCCAGAAACAATTGGTCTAGAGTTTTGCAATTTTTGTTACACATCACACACTATAAAGAAGAGAGAGCTATATTCGATATTTTCCTTTGCGGCAATTTACAAGTGCTGATCTTTCTGTGACGTACCAGCTAAGCAAAAACTTAACTTTGTAAGGAACACTGATTTCCCGATAAATAGAAGGCTCAAAGATGGGGAGATTATTGGTGTCTGCCAAAGTCTGAAAAAGAGTTACATGAGAAAACACCAAAAGTCCCAGACAGCATTCCGAAAAAGCTGGTCTGTTTCAGTAGACCAAATTCTTTTACCGTAATGGAATCCCTAGCTGAAATCTTTCCTAGAGTATTTCACAAAGAAATCAGATCTCGGCTTCCCCATCACTTAGACTAAACTCTTTTCCCCCTGCATATCTCTTGCAGTTCTGATTCCCAAGTTCCCGTTTTTGGTAGACGACTTGGGTTTGTATTGGGGTTTGTGACTCCCTAATTGCTTTTTCGAGATATTTATAGAATTAGAGTCTGTTTTCTATAAATAGATGTTTGTGGATGATGAAAGCAAAAAGGAGCTAGAGAAAGGAGGATATGAGCTCTTATATTTTAATGAATGCTATTAAAGTTTGAAAATCTATTTGTGACTGTTGTCTCTAACATCTTGTTTATATTTCAGTTTATACTTTCACGATTATTTTCCTTTCTTTGTTCTTTCTCTATTCTATTCCTGCTCTTTAAATAATTCCTTTCTGTTTGTTCATTCTGTAAATCTATTGGTGTTTATTTACTTGTTATTGACTGGTCGGTGGCGTTTCAGGAAATCTATTCCATAAAATTGCCTGGAAATCCAAAACTGGGTGAAGGAAAACCTGAGAATCAAAACCATGCAGTTGTATTCACTCGTGGAAATGCAGTTCAAACAATTGACATGAATCAGGTGACCACCATATGGTTTAGGTTTATGATGATCTCAGACAAACTAAAAATGGTTATTGGATGGAACAATTTTGTACTAGTTTTCAAACAGATATGTGAATGATTGTTCTTCCATGTCCTATGCCTTTTCTTTAGGTAATGAGGCTCTAGTTGCCTTCAATATCCTTCTGGTTGTAATGCAGCTTAACTGTTTTGTCTTTTAGGATAACTATTTTGAGGAAGCTTTGAAAATGAGAAATCTTCTTGAAGAATTCCATTGTGATCATGGCATTCGGCCACCTACAATTCTTGGTGTCAGGGAGCATGTCTTTACTGGGAGGTAAGTTTCATGTCATCCTTATGATTCATATTCTTTGCTTTGTCCAGTTGCATTGTCATAGTTTTTTAATGATCATGTGTATCATGTGCAGTGTCTCTTCTTTAGCCTCATTCATGTCGAACCAAGAAACAAGCTTTGTAACATTAGGTCAGCGCGTTTTAGCAAATCCTTTGAAGTAAGTCCATTTTGATTGTGCCATTGATTTCACCAGCTTCCTGAATCTTTTAAAATCTCAAGATCATTTGGTGGTGACATCCTAAATTTTTTTCAGGGTCCGTATGCATTATGGCCACCCTGATGTTTTTGATAGAGTTTTTCATATAACACGTGGTGGTATCAGCAAGGCCTCTCGTGTTATCAATATTAGTGAAGATATATATGCAGGTAATCGCTATATGAGAGTCCCACTTACATGGTTTTCCTTGCATAGCATTTTTCTGCGTTTTGTATCTGACTTCAATCATAGATTGACATTGTTCTTGCCAGAAGTTTTTCAGTTGAGACATTGTCTTTGATATTCTTATCATTTTAGGTTTCGTGGATTATTCTTAAACATGTGGTTTGATAGCTGGTTATGTAGAGAAAATTTAAGGCATTGGAGTTAGGTCTTTAACTGCATCACTCGGGTCTATGCTATTCTCTCTCCTCCTCCCTCTCTGACTCCCCTTTCATATTTCTCACCACTCTCTCCTCTCTCCATTTTCTCTCCCAAATCTCTGTTTCCTCTCTCCTTTCACTCTTACACTACCTTTTCTCTCTAAAGTTTGATAAGAGAGGAAAACTCTATTTTTCAGTATATTAAACTATACTGTAAGGCTGGAATAAATAGGAGAAACATGAAAACAAATCTGTCATTCAGTCTCCATGATTCTAGCGATAAAAAATCCCTTAGACAAAGGAATACACACTGCAAAACAAAAAAGGTAAGATTTGGATATACAGATTCTCATCTTTTATTACAGGAAAGGAGTCACAATAAAAATAAAAACAGAAAGTAATTTCCGAAAAACCTAGGAAAATCAGATTGTAATTCCACGCTCTCCTTTTTCCTCTCTCCCATCTTTACTTTGCCTGGCTCTCACACTCTTTCTCCTCCCTCCTTTTTCTCCTCCTTCCTCCCTATACTTTCTCTTTCCTTCCTCTTTGTTCTTTCTCCCTCCACTTTTTCTAGAGTCAACTTTATAGAATTCAACAATTGAGGGTAATCTCGTCTAAATATAATTTCATTCCATAGTTAAATCGAAAATTCTAACCAAACAATTGAATTAGTTCTTTTTCCCTTTCCACTCCATTCTCATTACTGTTACCATTAGCATTCCACCACGGCAACCAAACTATCTTCAGATTCTTGTGTGAAATGAAACTAAAACCTAGTAAGTTCACGGCCAACAAGATAATATTAAAATGGGTACAAAATATGTCTATTTTCACAGTAGTGTTTCCTGATTTAAGAGTGTATAAGTACATTTAATAGCTCTAGTGACCTATCTTTTATGATCTTCTCTAGTTGCATTATGATGGTTGATTCCAACCAACCAATTACTGCTAATTGTTAGTACAACTGTTTGAGTTTTAGGCTCATTCCTATACTGTAGCCTAATATTGTGCGATTGATCTCGGAATTAGGTGGTACTTCCAGTCTTGGCTTTAGGTATTTTGTTATTCTCCTGTATAAACTTGAGCATTTAGATTTTGCACTTGTCCTCATGAGAAACATAGAAATAAGAGTATATGTTCAAGCAAAAAACGAAAAAGAAAAATATAAGAGTATATGACTGTTGACGTAAGTTAGCAGCACTTTACTTCTTCCAATGGCTTTTGTTGTAATGTATAAATTATACAGCATGGCATGCAAGTGAATTTGAATTGTTTTCTGATTTTTATGATTTTGGTCTTCAAATGTAGGATTTAATTCTACTCTACGCCAAGGAAATATTACTCATCATGAGTATATTCAGGTAATCTAACTCATTCTCTCTGTGTTATGGATATAGGATGTGAATTTTCTAACAATAATTAGCAGGTTGGCAAGGGACGAGATGTTGGGCTCAATCAAATTGCTCTATTTGAAGGGAAAGTCGCCGGGGGAAATGGTGAACAAGTTCTTAGCCGTGACGTGTATAGGCTTGGTCAGCTGTTTGATTTCTTTCGGATGATGTCATTCTACTTTACCACTGTTGGATACTACTTTTGTACAATGGTAGGGTGTTTTACAGAATGATTTTTTTCTTTGTGATGTGGTTTCATGGAGTTTTGCTACATGGCTAGAGTTTTTTGTGTCGTATGTTAAAAGGAGCTGATTGCAGTGGACTTTTCTCCTATAAGCACTGCTCTTTATACCAAGTCCTTTTCGTTCAAGAATTGTTGGCTCTCTTCTGGGTGATTTGAGTGAGTACAAATACTAGAATCTTTGAGCATAAGATTCTGGAGGTTCTTTTATGAGGGGGATAGTGAAATTTATGGCGTCTTTGTGGGCTTCTAAGGAATTTAGAGATATTCCTTTTTCTTTGCTTCTTTTAAGTTGCTAGGATGTGTTTTAGTATTTGGTTCTTTTTTGCTTAGATATGATATCCCATACTATAGCTACAAAATAATCAGGAAATTACGAATGTTATATACTACTGAATCTTCGTGTCACTTTTGATTGACTGTTGAAACTTCATGTGTTCATATCTCAGCACTTAGTTTTACATCTGACTTAGCTGTCTTGTTTGTGCTTCTGCAGTTGACAGTGCTGACTGTCTACATTTTCCTATATGGGAAAGCTTATTTGGTAAGTTTGATTTTGCAATTTCATATGCTAGATTACCATATTATCCTAACTCCAGGGTTAAAAAGTATCTGTTTTCTTGGACCTTGTCTAGTCTATGGGTTTTAATCCTCAATTGTATTTGTTTTGAGCATATGTTCTTTACGTAGGAAGTTTAAAATGTTTTGAGCATATTTCCTTTTATGTAGCATCATGTGCGTCCATATGCAATTTTTTAACTACCCTTTTATAGGTTTACTGATAGTATGGGGTTAGATACGATAATGCAAAGCTCTAGCATAACTTCATAGCAGGAAATAATTTTTAAGTATAATTAGTATGTTTTGGTTTTTATCCTTTCCTGGCAAGCTTCTTTAAAATGCTGTTACGCAGTAATATTTTTATAAAAGTAGGCTATAATTTTGACATGCACACATGTATAACCAAGCTACAGACATGTTATTAAAAGGAAGTAAAGGAACATAATTTGTTATTTCTTAAGAATCAATACACGTACAAGCATTTTTTATATAGGCAGATTGACACAAAAGACTATTTCTACAACTAGTACCTAACTTTACAACTGTCTAACAACACTAGCTGACTCTAGACACCATAGCTGATTCTAGGCATGTGGTTACAGACAACATAACTGACTCTAGATATGTGATTTCCAGCACTCCCCTTCAAGCTGGCTTAAAGATGTCTTCCATAGCCAGCTTGCTCACTAGCTTATCAAAGTGCTTCTTTGGCAGTCCCTTGGTGAATATATCAGCCACTTGTTTATCTGTTGGAATATAGGGCATGCAAACGAGTCCTTCCTCCAACTTTTCTTTAATAAAGTGCTTATTAATTTCAACATGTTTAGTCCTATCATGTAAGACTGAATTATGAGCATTTGCAATTGCAGCCTTATTATCACAAAAGACTTTCATAGGAAGGCTGCTTGTGGCTTTAAGTTCCTCAAGCAGCCTTTTAATCCACATTATTTCACAAATTCTATGAGCCACCATCCTAAATTCTGCTTCTTGCTATAGCATTCTGTTTTTACTTCTCCATGTGACTAAATTACCTCCAACAAAAGTACAATAACCAGAGGTAGATCTTCTATCAATTATGCTCAGCATCTATATAGACTTCAACTTTCAGATTTCCCTGGTTTGTAAATAAAAGACCCTTTCCTGGAGTTCCCTTTAGGTATCTAAGAATCCTTGTGACAACATCAAAATGTTCTTATCCAGGTGAGTGCATGATCTGACTAACCATGGCAACTGCATAAGCTATGTCTGGACGTGTACGAGAGAGAGAAATTAATCTTCCAACCAAGTGCTGGAATCTCTCTGTTGGCAACCTTCTTGGCCCTGGCTGCTTCTAATTTTGTGTCAGAATCAATGGGTGTTTCAGTTATTTTACACCCTAATAAACCTGTCTCTTTGTGTAGATCCAATACATATTTCCTTTGAGAAACAAAAATTCCTTTCTTTGATCTTGCAATTCCATACCAAGGAAATGTTTCAAAGTTCCCAAGTCTTTAACCTCAAAATGTCGTACAAGTAACCGCTTCAATTTTTCAATTTCTGAATTGTCACTCCCGGTTAGGATAATATCATCCACATAAACTATCAAGATGGCAATTTTACCTTCGCTAGTATGTTTTAAAAAAACATTGTGTGATCTGCTTGACTTTGAGTAAAACTATGGCTTTTTCCTGCTTTTCCAAATCGTTCAAACCACACCTTTGGAGATTGCTTGAGTCCATATAGAGATTTCTTCAGTTTGCATACTCTTTGTTTTCCTTTTGTTTCTTCAAAACTTGGCGGAGGACCCATGAAGACTTCTTCCAAGTCACCATTCAAGAATGCATTTTTTACATCAAGTTATGTAGAGGCCAATTTAAATGAACTGCAAGAGAAAGTAAAATTCTGATGGAGTTAATCTTTGCCACCGATGCAAAGGTTTCTTGGTATTCTATCCCAGAATTTTGAGTAAATCCTTTTGCAACCAAACGTGCTTTGTACATTTCGATACTACCATCAGCTTTACATTTGATGGTAAACACCCATCTACAGCCCATAGCATTCTTTCCTTTAGGTAGTTCCATCATCACCCATGTTTTATTTCTTTTAAGGGCATTCGTCTCTTCTAAAATTGTTGTCTTCCAATTGGAGTGATTAAAAGCTTCCTGAATGTTCCTTGGCACAAATAGATTATTAATTTTTGAGGTAAAAGCTCTATGTTTTTCTGAGGTTTTTGATAAGATATAAGATTAGTAATAGGGTGCTTAGTATAAGCTCTCACTCCTTTTCTAAGAGCAACGGGAACATCAAGATCAGAAATTGGAACAATATAAGAGTCTAAAATACCTAGAATCGAAGGAGATGATGTTTGACTTTGTTCCAGGTTAGCAGGAATGTCTCCAGTAGTTTAATGAAATTTTCTTCTGGTATAAACACGAAGTTCAGGGGAATTATAATTTTAGAGTGTTTCTCTTCTTGCTTGTGATTCGTTAATTTCTGTCACAGATACGCTGAGTTGTCTTATTTTTTCTTTAACAAATAATTCAGTCTCTTTATGAGAAATAGTATTATCAGGGAAAATTATTTTAGATAATGATATTGAAATATGCCAAAACTGATCTTCATTATTGCTCTTCCCCTGAAGAGAAGTTTTGCTAAAATATGGAGTTTGTTCAATAAAGGTAACATCCATAGTAGTGAAATTTTTTTTAGTTGTTGGATTAAAGCATTTATACCCTTTTTTATTTGAAGCATAGCCAATAAAGACACATTTTTCTGCTCTAGGATCTAGTTTATTTTGGAGATGACTATGTACATGAGCATAAACAATGCATCCAAACACTTTCAAAGGCAAATCTGTAGTTAACCGATTTGTAGGAAATAATATTTTTAAACTCTGTAAAGGAGTTGCATAATTCAAAACAGGAGTAAGCATCCTATTAATCAAATAACTTGAGGTTAAAATAGCTTTGCCCCACAAATATTTTGGTACGTGCATAGAAAACATAAGTATCCTAGCCACTTCTAACAAATGACGTTTTTTGCGTTCAGCTATACCTTTTTGTTGGGGTGTATCCCTACAAGTAGATTGGTGGTGGATGCCTTTATCTCTTAAAAAATCCCTAAACGTTCATTGAAATATTCAGTCCCATTATCAGTTTTTAAGATACTGATCTTAATTTGAAATTGTGTTTCAATAAAATTATAAAAATCTTTAAATAATTGCTCAAGCTTCATATTTTGATATCATTAAGTAAACCCAACAAAGACAAGTATGATCATCTATGGAAGTTACAAACCACCTTTTTCCTTTTAAGGTACTTATTTTAGATGGTCCCCAAATATCACGATGGATCATATAAAATGGCTTTGAGGGAAAGTAAGTTTTTATTTTATAAGAGGCACGATTGCTTTTAGACAAAATAAAAGTTTCACAATGTAAGGATTGACAATCGACTCCTTCAAATAAACCAGGAAATAGATGTTTTAAATAAGAGAAATTAGGATGACCTAGTCTAAGATGCCAGAGCATAATTTTATCACAAGAAGAAATAGAACACACACTACCACCAAAGCTCAGGACTTGTTTATTTTGAAAGAACGTTTCATCAAAATAGTAGAGACCATCAAGTGTCCTAGCACTGCCGATCATCTTCCCCCGTCGTCCAGTCCTGAAATTCACAATGAGAATAAAAAAAAGTGACATAGCAATTAGAGTCTTTGGATAGCTTACTTACAGACAACAAATTGCAAGTAAGTTTAGGGACATGTAGCACCGAATGAAGGACAATATTGTCAGAAATAGATATTGAACCTTTTCCAGCAATGGGTGAAAAGCTACTATCTGCTTTACAGATTTTCTTATTACCATGACAAGGAAAGTAAGTTTGAAATAAGTTTGAGATACTTGTCATGTGATCAGATGCACCTGAATCTATTATCCATGATGCAGATGATAATTTAGATTTTACCGTAAAAAAGCTACCTATTTGTGCCATAGAACCAGGATTTCAGCAGTTGAAGAAGCTGCTTCTTTTGCTCTTTATTCAGTGAAGGTACCTCAGCAACATTGGCAATAGTTGCATTTCGGTTGAGCTGATCTCCAATTT
Organism: Trema orientale; assembly: GCA_002914845.1. NCBI lineage: Eukaryota > Viridiplantae > Streptophyta > Magnoliopsida > Rosales > Cannabaceae > Trema > Trema orientale. The sequence continues at coordinate 96,110 of JXTC01000170.1, forward strand.
TGTAGTTTCTCCTCTCCATAGGCTTCCAATTGGCTGGTTTTCCATGAATTTTCGAGCAAGTCTCCTTAGTATGTCGAGGTTTGTTGCAAAAATATCAACAAACCCGAGCCTTTTCATCAGTCCTTCGTTGGGTATTAGTGTTTTGATTAGCGGCAGCTGCAGTGGCAGTGAGTGAGGCAGAGTTCTCAACTGGAGCAGTTGCTACTTACTTTCCCAGCATCACACTCCTTCGACTTTCTTCCGTCTGACTTCAGAGAACACTTCGCCGATTGAAGGGAGAGGCTGCCTTCGAATTATCCTTTCTCTGACTTCATCAAATTCTATATTAAGACCAGCCAAGAATTTGAAAATTTTGGTGCACTCCACCATCATCCTGTAATGGTTTCCATCATCCGGACACTTCCATTCATAGTCATTAAATAGGTCAAGATCTTGCCATAACTATTTAAAGGTATTAAAATATTTTGTAACAATATTTTCACCTTGCCGATTTCCCCCAGCTTCAATTCAAGTTCATAAACCTGAGATTGATTGCCAAGATCAGAATACATTTGATTAATGTTGTCCCAGAGCTCCTTTGCAGTCGAATGGCACATGTAATTTGCACTGATATCCTCCATAGAATTAACCAGCCATGCCGTTATCATGGAATTTTCAGCATCCCACGTTGTATAAGCTGCATCAGCTTTTTCAGGTTCTTTAGTCTCTCAAGTAATGTAGCTGATTTTGCCTCTCCTCCTGATCAACATACGAACTGATTGAGACCATCGCAAAAAATTGCTTTCATTCAACCGAGTAGTTGTATCTGGATGGAACGAGAGTTAGAATCAAAATTGGACATCTTGGAAAGGTTACAGGAAATGATTGGATTGCCGAGGAGGTTTCAGATGTAATCTTAGCCATTGCAGGTTTAGTATTTTGTTTCTGGGCAATGTTTTTCTAGGTAGGGTTGGAGAAGGATTTCTAGAAAACAGAGGCTTTACAAACTAAGGATTTCTGGAATGCTAGTAGACCAGAAAAAAATGGCAAAGCCCTTTGTAAAACAGAGCCCCTCTAAAAAAAACGATTCCCAGATTTTTTTTATTATTTATTATTTTTTATTTTTTTACTTCTGATCTGATACCATAAAGGAACAAAATTTGTTATTTCTTAAGAATTAATACACATACAAGAACACTAGCACCTCACTTTACAACTGTCTAACGACATTAGCTGACTCTAGACATGTGATTTCCAACAGCAAGGTTGTCAAACTTGTTTTTTATTTTTATTTTCTCTTGAGTTCTTGTTTAAATGTCATTCTACTTGTGTTCAGTTTTCATTCATGCATAAATTACGTGTGATTATTAGAGTTGTGATTGTTTCAGGCATTATCTGGAGTTGGTGAAACTATTCAAGTGAGAGCTCGGATTATGGATAACTCTGCACTTACTACTGCCATGAATACACAATTCCTCTTTCAAATTGGCGTCTTCACAGCTGTGCCAATGATTTTGGGGTTCATCTTGGAACAGGGTTTCCTGAGGGTAATATGAATTTTCTTGCTTGTGTTATTATTGTTCCTCTTTCTTTTTCAACAACTGGTGTTCCAGAGTATATGTACGATGTTTTCTTCTTTTTTTTTTTTATTATTTATTATTATTCATGAATTATTGTTGTTATTATTATTATTATTATTATTATTATTGTTATTATTATTATTATTATTATTATTAGGGATAATATCATTTTTATACTTTGTATTTTGACATTTTGTTCAGTTTGTACCTTGTCTTTTGGTTATTATCAACATTGACCCTTAGATTACAAATCTTTTACAAATTGATACTCTGACACCAATTTAGAGCAGTTAATTTACCAAGATAATTTAATAAACTTATTTTCCGATTAGTCTTTATATGGTTTATTTTTAATTTTTTACACGGCATCTTGGTAAATTAACTACTCTAAATTAATATCAGTATATAAATTTGTAACAGATTTCAAATTTAAAGATCAATGCTGATAATAACCAAAATACAAGGTACAATTTGAATAAAGTGTCAAAATACAATTATAAAAGTGATATTATCTCTTATTATTATATTGGTTGGGATGATTGTGGATTGAGGAAGTTAGTTTTTTTCTTTTATTTAATGACCATCATTTGTAAGGTATTTTTTGTTCCTGCTACCCCTTGAGTTTCTTTATCGCTGCTGCAGGCCGTTGTTAGTTTTGTCACAATGCAGTTCCAGCTTTGTTCTGTTTTCTTCACGTTCTCTCTCGGCACAAGGACACATTACTTTGGCCGGACTATTCTTCATGGTGGTGCTAAGGTTTGCTTTCTTGCTTTCTTTTTTCAACCTCATTTTCCTTTGTAAATTTTTATTTTTTATTTTTTTGGTTGATTGGTTTCGTCTTTTGGTATTTTTTACAGTATCATGCAACTGGTAGAGGTTTTGTGGTTAGGCATATCAAATTTGCAGAGAACTACAGGCTTTACTCCCGTAGTCATTTTGTCAAAGGGTGCTACTCTCACTCTCTCTCTTTCTCTCTCTCTCTATATATACCTACCTATCTCTATGTATATATCTGTTTATTTATCATCCATCTGTCCCTCCCACTAAATGGAGAAAACTATTTCGAATTTTTTTAGAACGGACTTTTAACTTGTTTTAGGTGGGAGTTGGATTGAGATAGTGTCAAAGATAGCACAATTAATAATATTTTGGTGATTGAAGTGGAAGACGGAGAAAGTAGGAAATTTAGTTATTTTCTCGACTCTTGTAAATATATTTGTTTTTTCTATCATCATAATTGTTTTAATTTTTAATAAGTTCAAATTATCTGTTTTCTGTGCAAAGTTTACATCCCAATGGATGATATTATTAATTTGCTTTATCTTTGTCATCAGATTGGAAGTGGTGCTTTTGTTGGTAGTATACCTTGCGTATGGTTATAATGATGGTGGTGCAGTGTCGTACATTCTTCTTTCTATTAGCAGTTGGTTTATGGCTCTTTCTTGGCTTTTTGCTCCATATTTGTTCAATCCATCTGGGTTTGAATGGCAGAAGTAAGTAATTGCTCTTTTGTTCTTTTCTTTAAACTGTGGTGCTGTATTACTTCAACTACTCTTTACTTTGTTCTTTTAGGATAGTGGAAGATTTCCGGGATTGGACAAATTGGCTTCTTTACAGAGGTGGAATTGGAGTTAAGGGAGAAGAAAGCTGGGAAGCATGGTGGGATGAGGAACTGGTACTATTATTTTTCAATCTTAGACCAATTTTGTTGACTTCTCTAGACATTTTCAGTTAATGATCCTTGTGTTTTACTTCATATTTTTGTTTAGAACTATTAAATTTCCTTTACACTTTACATACATCTTTACCGGTACCATTCCTCTACTAATTATGAACGTATAATGATTATGTTTTCCTTCCCTAATAATGAACTTCCATTTATCAGCTTTCCTGTTGGTTTACAATTCGAAATCTATCTAATATAAATAGCTTGTTCTTTGATATGTGTGAGAATATAAAGGTGTTCAATATTCTTGTTGGGCTTATTGCTAAGAAAATGTTGGTCCTTGTACCAAGGCTGCATCTTTGTTTAGATATATGTTAAGTTTCTTTTTACTGAGCATACAACCTGACTGGAGCTTCCTTGAAAGACTCATTTTAGGATTTAATGAAGAGAACATTTTCTGAACTTTTTCCAAGAAAAATGGAATTTTTGCTAGTGACATAATTTTGATTTGCATATGTTTGGACCTCTTATCTAATATTATGAAACGTTACTATTTAGATGAAATGCCAGTGGCCTACATCCTTTTTGACATCTTTATTATCCTTTGTCTATCTTGGGGACCTCTTTTATGATATATTCGATGGCTCTACGTTTCCTGTTTCATTTTTGCACCACTCATGGAACAGAATTTTTTTTTATCATTCTGTTTCTGTGGTTTTGTTACTTTGTTGTTTGTCCTGCCCAATTGCTGTTAATTGTAAAATGTTGCATCCACAGTCACATATTCGGACCTTTGGAGGAAGGATTGCAGAGACTATTTTGAGTCTGAGATTTTTTATCTTCCAGTTTGGTGTTGTCTACAAGCTAGATGTGCAAGGAAACAATACATCATTGACGGTAGTACCTCTATTCATTAGTATAAATTATTCTCGATTCATTTGAACTAACATCCAGTTTATTAAGCATTGTGGGTCATTGTTAATGTTAATTGAAATAATCCTTTAACACTTAGTTCTTATATTTTGCACCACATCATCCCAATGGAAATCACCTAAAGATCAAATGTATAAATCTCTTTGAAACTACCACAATTAAGATGTAGTAAAAGGTGAAGTTTATTGATCAATTTTATTGGGAACTACAGACTTAGCCAAATGTATATTTTCATTCAAAACTAGCACACCCAAGATTTGTGAAATGTGGGCATTTTCATTTGGAACTTAGTTAGAATCTGCACCTATGACTCATTTACAGTAGAAACTTCTTTTTCCTCAGTTTTATATTCTAGCCTTTATAAATGCCAGAGTGCCCTCTAACTTGAGCAATTGATTCCACCTTCTTTCAGAAAAATAGAGAGAACTGCTGGATATGTAATATTTTGTGAATTTTTGAAAACTTTAAGACTTGGAAACTTTCTAGTTTACAAAACATTCAATATTGGGGCTTGGCTCACTTTGGAGTGTGCATTTGGACCTTTTCTTTTGCTTTTCCCCATTTCTTTAGTGAAAATTCCTGCGTTTTGTTTGGTTGAGATCCATTTAACAGATTCCTGATTTTTTTTCCCCCTTTTGTCTGTTAAAATTTCCCTATAAGTTGGCTATTTTATGAATTATGGTTCTTTCTGTTGGTTATGAATTAGGTGAACTGTATGCAAGTTCTACCTTTTGAAATGTGGTGTATTGAAGTAACGAGCCTCTTAGCGATTTTGTGTTCATTCCTGGTCTCTTTCTAGGAGATTTCTGCTGTGCCTCAAGACTTTTAAAGCTTAATTACTGCAAAGCCATGTCATGTGCTGCTTTCTGCAAAGTCTTTTATTTGATTATACTGTTCTCATTATGCACACCACATTTGTCTCAATGTTTGTAGGTCTACGGTTTTTCATGGATCGTGTTAGCAGTTCTAATAATTCTTTTCAAGGTGCAAATTTAACTTCCAAGTTCAAAATATATTATGGACAGTTTAAGATAGTTTTGTTTCACTCTGAGTCTACCTTTGATTTGGTTTCCGCAGGTGTTCACCTTCAGCCAGAAAATATCTGTTAATTTCCAGCTTGTATTGCGCTTCATCCAAGGCGTTTCCTTCTTGATGGCACTTGCTGGTCTAACCGTTGCAATCGTACTTACAAATTTGTCGGTTTCAGACATTTTTGCTTGCATCTTAGCATTTGTACCTACTGGATGGGGAATTCTTTCTGTGAGTTTCTCTCGTCTTTGGACTTTTTTTATTCCGGAATTCTACAGTCGTACTCATGTTTTTCCTCTCCTTTATCAAGTGTTGAAAATACCTGTTTCTAGGTGGATTTAAACTGGTTTCCGCATTTTACTTTCTGATGGTTCCAGAACAATGCCAATATTGAATTGCATTTTCTTTTTCTTTTGATGTGCGTGATTAAATTAGTGACCATTTAGAAAAAGCAGTTCGACTTTGGGCACATACACTGGGAAACGTGCATATCTGACTCGTTGATTAATGAGCTGTTTTTGTTTTCGTGAATGGTTGTACAATTATTTTTAAGGAGTTCTCTCCTATGCCTGACTATTAACTGTTCTCTCCAATGATCTTCAGATTGCGTCGGCTTGGAAGCCTTTGATGAAGAAATTGGGATTGTGGAAATCTGTCCGCTCCATTGCCCGTTTATACGATGCTGGTATGGGGATGCTTGTATTCGTTCCTATTGCATTTTTTTCATGGTTCCCATTTGTGTCAACATTCCAAACCAGACTCATGTTCAACCAGGCTTTCAGCCGAGGATTGGAGATCTCTCTAATCCTTGCTGGAAACAACCCCAATACCGGGATATGAGACAAATTCCCTTCGTGCTAGTATTGTTGTAAGTAACGGACATTCAAATTTTGCATAGTAATGAAACACTTAGGACTTACCTTTTTTTTTTAATGTACCAAACGCGCGTATTGAGGCAGTACCGCAAAGCATTGTATCATCTTAATATGTTTTGTCTGGCAGTTTACTTGTATTGGTTGATAGACATTCATATTCTTTTATTAGGTAACAGTGTCGTTCACAAATATTGAAAAATCCCTTGAATCGGATTTCGGCCGCCTTCTGGGCTTAGTTACCCATTGAGTGATCACTAGTCACCTAGTAGATGACTCTACCAATGTCATCAATGGACTTTGATACTCATGGAGTAACCTGTGCCACCAAAAACCGGAGTTATCATTGTACCTCGTCACCCATCAATAATCAACTGGGTGATTGACGGTCTCCCTCGTCACCCCACTGTTGGAGTCGCAGTACTCTAGATTATGTATAGCATTTTTCTAACTATTAGATAGTCTGGATTTTTAAATTTAAACTCAAATAATAGCGGAAAACTTGATTTTAGGTCTGTTTGGGATTTACTTTTTCTTTTCTCTCTCTCTTTTTTTTTTTATCAGTAGAAGAAAAGAAGTTAAAGACATATTTTAGTATTTTTTATGGATAATATATCTAAAATTGATATTTCTGTATATAAATGGTATTTTTTGTCATTTAATTGAAATCAGGATAAATATGGAAGTATAAATTTTTATTGAAACCTTAAAAAAAATTTCTTAGAAGCTCTTCCTAGAGTTCTAGAAGAGTTTTTAGAGGTCAAAACCCTTTAGATATTTTATCTAAACACTGTCAGTCAGGCACCGAGCCACAACAGACTCAGAGCCCTCACTCTATTTTATTTTTTTTTTAAAAAAATATTCAATTATTTATATGTATTTAGAATTTTAGACTTAAATTTTATATAAAAGTTCTCCCTCAAAGTAGACAAAATATAGAATAAGTCCCCAAATAGAAAAAAATGTATTTCTAATCCTTTACTAAATAAAAATTCTGGCGTCCCTGATCAGAAATTGATTTTGGGCTCAGGAAGCTGAAAACCAATTTCTCAAAGCTATCCTAAATAGGCATGTCTTTGTTAAGATCAACCTATGCGTTGGAAGAAGGTTGAAGGGAGTTATAAGTTGAGCAGGGTCACTTGTTGTTAGAACGCCTAACGAGATTAAACTTTGATTTAAATCTGTGTAGCACTGGGTCCAACATCGTAAAGAGAATTTCCGCATATAGAAAGGTTTTATGTGACTAACGTTTCGAAAGGGAAGAGTAGGAGAAATAAATGCATCATGGAGCTAGGAAATTAGAGGTAGTTAATGAGGTATTACAGAGGTGGATCTATTATCATCTCTCAATCTACTCTGTCTACACTTTTTTTTTAATAAATTTTTTTCATACAAAAAAAGCCCGGATTGAAATTACTATTCAGTACTAAAATTGTTTCAAAAACAAATTTCTTTAGATATATTGGAAAAAAAAAAAACGAAAGAAAAAAACTCTTCCCTTCCTTTTTTTAAACTGTTAAATACAGTTTATCTTAAACTTTTTTAATTTCTAATTTCTTTGTAGATGATAATACGTTAATTTAAATTTATTTGGTATTTTCATATAGAGTTACCATGGATTTTGAAAATTTGCGATGATAAAATAGTAAAAGAAAAAGAAAGTCACTCTATCGATTTGATTTTAAACTACCGACTACCATTAACTTTTCTGCACAAACTAGTTTGGCGTTCTATTACTTCGTAGATGTGCGCACTTACAAAAACTTAAGGTCTTAACTGATTTTTTTTCTCTTTTCTTTTATTGTTCTTGGTTTTCAACTATGTATGTTCGTTTTTTTTTTCCCTCTTGGTTTTCAACTCTGTATGCTCACTGGTTTTCCGAAGAAAGAAAAAACCTTTGTATATTAACTTTTATATAAGCTGCCATTAACATATCATCCATAAGCTAATGATTATGTACGATTATATTGAAAATATTTACAAAAAAGTGAGTTAAGATATGGGCTACCATCAAACATATTGTCCACAGAGATTCGATTTGTTTTGTTTATTTTTATTTTAAAGATGCAAAAAATCTGATTTTAGATGGGAGAGAAGAATAAAAGAGAAGAAAAATGGCTAGGAAAATGAGTAACGGGTATGAGCATAGAAAAACCTGAAGGAGTAGGGGTGGGAAGAGAAGGAAGAATATTAAATTAAAGGATATTTTTAGAAAAAGGAAGGTGTAGAAAGCAGTAATTAAATTTTGGATATTAGTTAAGGTTATGGTTTTAGAAATAGGGTGGTTTTAGAAAATGGGTGATAATAGAGTATAGACCTTACAAAAGTAACGCCACAAATTACAATTCAGTCTAAATGTCTAAGCCACCCGCTTCTTTGGCTCTCCCTTTTATAAAGAAGGAAACATGTATTTTTCCAACAAAGAAAAAGACAAGGACATAAGCCATAAGGTGTATTGGCGTTGGATTTTATTCAACGAACTCTTTTATCTTTTTCTTAATAACGTTCACGTGTAGGACGCATTCCAACCTAATTTTGGTGATTTTGAGCCCCAGGGAAAAAAAAAAGAAAAAGAAAAATAAAACCCTAATTTTGCGCAAAATTGCGATGTGTTGGTGTAATGGCTTGGGTTAGTTATTATCAATAAATTTTCATACAATATTTTTGTAGAAAATAACACGGACCTTAATTCTTTTCTTTTCATCTTCTCTGTGGATTAGGAGGCTTTATTCCAAGAACAAGTCCGTGGAATCGTGTAATGCACTTCCTTTATATATTAAAATATCCTCTTCAAAAACCTTTTGAAGGAAATTCTTCCAATTAAAATTTCAAAAAATAATACCAAATTCTTTAGAAAGGATCGGTGTATTTATATTCACACATCTGAGGACATTCAAGCCGTAACAAGGAATAAAGGATCTTTTTTTTTTTTTTTGGTAGAGGATAAAGATCTTTTCTTCCTTCTTATTTCCGAAAAAAAAATAGTAATAATAAAGGAATAAAGGATCCATTGTTAGCTCATTGCCAGAAAGAAAAAAGAAAAAAACATAATATCTCTATATTTCAAATTTCTAGAAATTTGTATCTTATATATATAAATCAGATGATTTATGCTAATTATTTTAAGTTATTTTCATTAGATTTTATTTTTTTTGTATTAGTCAGCGGAAATAAGAGATTCTTAATTCTGATTTTGTGTTTAGTGAGAAAATTTTTTATCAATTAATATACTGAAAGTATAAATTTGTAAAAATTTAAAATATAGAAGTATAATTTTGTACAAATCAAAAGATGTAGTTAAATTTGCTATCTATTTTAATATTTTTTTTACACATAACCCATTTTTTAATTATAGAAACATTATAGGTCACAAGTGCAATTTTCCCTTGTATCGCTTTTCAAATGCTTCGCATCTAATGACACGTGTCCACTACGCGTCTTCAATCTGAGCCGTGTGTTTCTCGGATACAGATCCAACGGCCAATCGAATGCCCCTCTTTCTATAAAAGGAGTCCGGAGGACCGCCCAGCACTCCTTTAACGGCATCGAAGAAAATCAAGATTCGTCCAAGTCGCGCTTTCCAGATTTCTGGAGAGAGAGAGAGAGAGAGAGAGAGAGGGAGGGAGCGAGAGCGAGAGAAGCCAGATTTTCTTTCTTATTTTCCGAGAAAATTATTTTCGAGAAATTGGTTTTTCAAAACGGAGATTTAAAGACTAATCCTCGAAAAGTTTTCGATCTTAATTTTTTTCGAATTAGGGCTAAAATTATTAGACCTAAGGTTTTCGGATCTTGTCTACGAACTTGATTATAGGGCATATATAAACACGCTGAAATTCAGGATTTAGGGAGGAAAACAAATGAACGATCAGGCTCAGATGATGAATCAGGCCCAGATGATGGGCCAGGTCATGAGCCAGCCAAAAATGATGAGCCAGCCGCAGATGATGAGCCAGCCGCAGATTATGAGCCAGCCACAGATGATGAGCCAGATGCCTCAGTCGTCTCAGCCTCAGCCTCAGCCTCAGCCTCAGCTGATGAGCCAGACCCAGGCTATGGCGGCTCAGCCCCAGCAACCTCAGTTGATGATGATGCCGAACCAGTCCCAGCCGCCGATGATGAGCAGAGGAGGCTATAAAGCCTGGCCGCAACAGCCTTCTATGGACCCTAGTAAGAAGTTTCAGAACTCGTCGAAGCCGAATTTCGCAGCTCGAAACAACAGTTGGAAGGGGAAAAAGGGTACTGACAAACGGCAAGATCCCAGGAGGATTGAGAATCTTGTTCCTAATGCTTCCATGGCTGGCCAGACCAGTAGTGGAGGAGGAGGAGGGTACAAACCCCCTACTCTCCACGAGCTGCAGTCTCAAAATCGCTTAAAAGCGCGGAAATTTTACCACCCAAAGAAGAAGTTTAACAATAGGTTTGCGCCTTATGCGCCAAGGAACACTACCTCGTTTATAATCCGGGCCAAGAAGTCGGGCGGTATCGCCTCGCTGGTGTCCCCGTGCCCGGTGACACCGGCTGTGCTTCCGACGCCGATATTCTCGCCGTCTAGGGAGGTTCTGGGGGATATGGCGAAAGAGGAGTGGGGTGTCGATGGGTACGGGTCGATGAAAGGCCTGATTAGGCTTCGCTCCCCGGGGAATGACGATGAGGATGATGAGGAAGGTGGTGGTGGTTCGAGTGAGAGTGATGTGGAGGAGCATGTAGAGGTAGAGAGGAGGTTGGACCATGATTTGAGCCGGTTCGAGATGATATACCCGAACTATAGCGGGACTGATTATAACAACGTGCTGGAGAATAGAGTGGATGATCAGGACACCCATATAGCCCAGTTGGAGGAAGAGAACTTGACATTGAAGGAGAGGCTTTTCCTGATGGAGAGGGAGTTGGGTGATTTGAGGAGGAGATTGCAGTTTCTTGAGAGGCAGAACCACTTTGTAAGAGAGGTTCGTGAGGAGGTGGTGGAGAATGAGTCTGAGAATGAAAGTGAGGGAGGATCGGGCGCTCCGGATATGTGTCTGAGTGGCAAGAACAATGATGGGGTGGTGGTTGAATATACGTCTGGACAAGAAGGAAGCAGAGATGTTGAGGGGGACTCGAAGAAGGATCATGATGATGGTGCCCCGGAGACTGAACGTGCAGGGGACGTTTCTATGGAAGATTTTGATGAACACGGTGAAGTGATTGTCAGGGAAAACGACGATGTTAAGGATGAAGAAGCAAAGAAACACGATGATATGACTGTAGACAAGGATGAGGCCAAAGATGAAAAGGCAAAGACCGATGAGGTAGCGGATGAAGTGATGGCGGGAGAAGCAAAACCTACTTTGGTTGAGAGGGAAGTGAATGCGGAGAAGAAGGACGAGGTGGATATTACTTTGTCGGAGAAGAGCATTGGTGACGGTGACTGAATTGTCCCGCATTAATGTAAGTCGCTTCCCTGAACAGAAAACCATTCGGAATGTTTTCCTTTCGACTTCTGGACATATATGCCTTTTAAGTAGACGAGAATTACGTTTTCTGCTGTTATGTTTTATGTCCTTTTGTCTGTTGGGAAAAGAGAGGAAGAACTGGCTTTGTTCTCCACTCCCTGGCCTAGTTCTGCCTTAACAATAATGACAGGGAATAAACATGCAGGTTTTTTCTTTTTNGTTAGTAGTATCACCTATCTCTATGTTTGCATTTTCTTGCTACGAAGTTTTAATGAACATGTGAGATTGTAAGGTTTACTTAATAGCAACGATGTACTGATTTCACCTTTTATCTAATGTCACTTTAGCTTTTTTCAGTATATCTTCTTATTAATATAATAATTGCCAAGTTTCTGTTATGTGTGTGTGTATGTGAGAATAAGTACTTGAATTGCAATGTTTTACTGCACTGCTACTTATGTTCGATTTTTACAAGCGCTTCTCTGATCTGAAGTTGTGCTTTCTTCTACTGGTTTGGCTTTATAGCTATGCATCATTTATGGAATACCTTAATGTTGTTTTTGTATATCTTTTTGTTTAGTCTGGTTGATGGTCCGAGCGAGAAGAGCTCTTTGGAACATCTAGGTGATACTGGTAATGGTAAGTACGCAAGTTTTATTTAGTGACTAGAATGTTGATATTGGCCCTTGCTAGTAACTTGGTGAGATACTGTTGTTGCTAGTTGGATAACTTGCCACTTTGGATTGAGGGGGGGACTCTCTGGATACATCTTTTTTTGGGGAAGGAACAAAGCTCAGAGTCCATATGAATCAAAGTATGTTGGGCCTCTTCAATATTTGCCTTACTGACGTTGTTGCCTTATTTACCGAGTGATTGAGGGACAGTTTTGTTGCCCTATCTTTTGACTTCTGCTGAGATATAATGCAAATCTCTCGTTACCTCAAAATTAGCATGTAGGTTATCATTAGGAGTAGTCTTGTTTACCATCATCTGAGGATGATTTTTTAAACTGTGCTATTGAGATCTCCAGAATGATTGAAGTCTATCTATTCAAGTGGTCTTCGGATATCAGCACGGTGGAGTGGCCAGAAATGTTTCAGTGGATGGCAACCATGGGAAGTTCTTGATTATTGGCTGATATGATTAACTGCTGGTAAATGCACAAAGGCTATAAAGGTAGGTGGGTGGTCTTGTATTTTTCTGATCTATTATTTTCTATATTTTGGCTACTCGTCTTTTACCGTTTGTTATGTGAGTTCTTTAGGCGTCATTTCTTCGTTGATGCTCAAATTTTTGGAACTATGACTAATATAATCCAATAATAAATTCAGGGAACCATGTGGATGAAAATGTTTGGCACTTTGCTTTGGAGGACTAATATTCATCCGAGGAAGCTACTTTTTTCTGGTTGGAGTTTCATCCGAATTTTGGCTTTTAAGAGCATTGATCTTCCTCGTGATATGGTCATAAATAATATTGATGGCCGAAAATGAGGAAAGCATGGTATAGTTGGAACGTTAGAGGGCATGTTGGGCCCTTTTTTTTTTCTTTCTTTTTTTTCACCCTAAAGTTCCTGACGTGTTATTATTTTGTTGAGTTTTGACTATTCCTTGCATAGGTTCTGGACGTTATTGCTGATGGAGCATGTGAAATAAGATTCTGATTGAAGTTATTCTCTGACTTGTACCGATATTTTTGAGGGAACTGCTTCGTGTTCCGTATGTCTGTCCATGCTTTGTAAGTCAGTTGTTATTTGCAAATTTGACCTAATTAACCTTTCGATTGAGATCATGATATGTGGCGACTTTGTCTAAGCTTTGTTCGAAGGCCGGTTTAACGAGTGCTTAATTTAATCAATTCTCCATGTAGTCCAAAGTCGCGGTAGATTGGGGGCCACGGAACTCGAGTTGAAGATCGGTTCTTACTTCTTGTACGCGAAGCAACTAATTAGTGCCTCGTAGCTTTAGAATCTTCTGAAGCTTCATTTTACATCTACTTTTTTAAGTGAAATAGAAAATTCTCCACTTTCTTCACGTTGTTGTCCTGACCCAAATGAGGCAAAGCTATATATATATATATATATATATGTATATATCCTTTTTTTCAACTTTAGCTCGGAAAAGTTCTTCGAAAACAATACACTTTGACAATGTGAATGGGTTATTCGGGGAAACAAAAAACGAAAGACCGAAAAAGCAAAAACTTTTGCTACGAAGATAACATGACCTCTCTACCAGAATGTTAAACCGCATCTTTTAAAGAAATCCGGTTAAGCATCTTCTGGGCGGTAAGTTTCTTTCATGTCTTCTTTGGACTCTGTATTATTCGTATTCTGCTATTAGTGGTAGAAAAATATCCAAAGAAGAAAGATTACCTAGTCACTGGACCAAAGGAAAATTACCTAGTCACTGGACCAAAGGAAAGTTGACACCTAGCGATTCCGTATGATTTTACAACATTTGGTCCATGAGTATTGTGCTCTGGAATGACTACTTTCTCAAGATTTGTCGACATCCTAAACATGAGAATAGTGTCTATTTATGATACACGTATTTTTCCCTACTGGATGATTAATCTGTGAATACATGTTGCCAGAGGCCTACTTTTACTGCAAGAATTTTTAATGAACATGTTCTGGATTTCATGTTAAATCTTCAGGCAGATATACCTCATTTCTGGTTAGATACGTCGGTCCGTAAATGAACAAAGACGATTTTGTTGTATCCTCGGGTGATTCTGATCTTGTCGTCGCTATATCTGCGTCGCAGTGTCGATAAAAGAACTCATGAATATCACAACAGGGAGACACACTTAGAGCGGAGAAGAAAAATGAGTCAAGCTTACAGCAATTCTAGGACAAACTTGCTTCCGAGCTCTAACGGGTATCCAAAGCCACCGCCCACTATGGCTGCGTCATCCAAATTGACGTCGTATGAGTTTGTGCCAGATTTCCTGCAACCAAAATGGGAGGAGACACCTTGAAAATCAGAGGGACATTTTATTGTAAGTTCATATAGTGGTCAGTGGGGAGTTGTTAAAATGTGAGGAGACTAGTACATGTTTTCTACTGATTTCCTAAAAATGATATTATGGAACTCACAACAGCAGTAAATAATCGGAAACTTACACAAATGAGCCAACAATGGAAAATTTGAGCCCAAGCAAGATGTCAACCAAATACTTTATTTGACCATTCTTGATAACCTAATCATAGTACAATAAAATTTTAGGAGGCGAACTAGTCAGTTAAGAAAGTTTCTTAAGGAGGTTGGTTAGCCTCTTAAAACTTAAAGAGAGAGAAGCGCAAACGTTATATACCTGCTTGCCCATGAGACCATTTGCAGCGTTTTCTAACCAACTGTCGGTCTCTGTCTGCAATATTCAAAGCGATATATTTGGAAAAAGGGAAAATTACGCGTGAAAACAACATGAAAATCGACTCCCTAAGCGTACTTGTTCATGCTACTAAGCCACTCTGAATACGAGCATGACAACTTGCTTTAAGTAAATAAATGCGAATGAATAAAAGCTTTATCGACCTTGCAATGCGTTTCATCTAACTTCTAGATATCTTAAGAAAGACTATACGGCCTCCTAAAACCAATATATGAGCAT
>JXTC01000170.1:111290-127089 GCA_002914845.1 Trema orientale
TTTTGCCTGGGTTCTGTTTTCTTTTGTAGCACGAATGTGGTTCCCTGCACTACACATATGTTGATGGAGTCTTAGCTAAAAGTAACCCACGCTTCTCCGAATTCGACATTCGATGTTAGTATGAAGGGCAGTAAGCCTTAAATTAGTCTACTTGTAAGCAATGAAATGCACGTTTACCTTGTTTCCTCTTGAGATTCGGAGGTTTCCAGAAGGGGACAAATATGTGGTATCTAACCAACCCTTTGCTTCATCTCCTAGAAGCCTGAATGGGACCGGATACGGCACCTTAAAGGGCAAAAATTTAAAAGAAAAGGCTGCTCTGTCAAACTGAAAGAGTATCCTTTTGCCGTCTTTGATAGATGCTGCTGCCTACATTGAACGAAAGATAAACATCAGGAGCAACAAAACTCCACCAAGTATTTTGAAAGCTAAAATAGATACGTTTATGGGCAACGGCTATATGGATATGTTAGCATTAGAAATTTAAGAGCTACTCATAAAATAAAATATAAAAAAAAAAAAAAAAAGAATATTGAACGCCAACGACAACAACAACAATACCATCCAACCAGCATCACTCGAATTCTTTGGAGAGAAGGAAGACATACCTCTACTTTGAGCTCACCAATTGCGTCAGAGAATTTTACAATATTGGACACACGTGGGTCATTTGTTCTAAGGTATACCTCTTGAATTACGCCGAAGAATTCGACCCCCACAAATGTTCTCTGCAGTAGTACACAAAAAGGGTCATCGCATAAACATTTGCAATAAATTGGAAAAGATCTCGTATTAATAGTACTTTCAAGTTCTCGATCAGTCTTAGTCTAATTGGTAACTACGCACAAATTCAAACCCCAAACCCCTTGTAAAAAGAAAATTTCACGTCGAATTTGTTTCTCTTTAATGACGATTAACCTTTGATCAATACACGAAATCCTTATTAAACAAACAGTTAAACACTCATTCAAGGTGGGTCTTACTTGGATCGGAGACGCCGTTCCGGGTCTTGTGGTGAACATCAATTGCCAGCGTCCTTCAATCAAGCTAGAGCTTGTCTGCCCTTATTCAACATATAATAATAATAATAATAATAATAATGGATAAGAAAATTTTTATATAAATTGAAAAAAAAAATGTGTAAACCTATTTATATGTTTTATGTACAGAGAAAGATTAACGAACCGGATCAGGCACACCTCTTAACCCTTCTAGAACCTGTACTGCACTCTCCACTTCCTGTAAACCATTATTCCAGAATCAGAACAATCGAGAAACATCGAAGAAAAGTAAAAAAAAAAAAAAAGGAAAGCAGAAGATTATGGTGATATATATATATATATATATATATACAATGAGTTGCTGAGGAGAAGCGGAGCGGCCTCGGCCTTGTGTCCCGACGAGTGCTTCGATGAGCGCATTCTCTTCTTCGGTGAAGGAAACCTGATCTTGTTCGTCCAAGAGAGCGAGCCGATGAGTGTGGAACTTGCTCCGGTGCCCCATTGTTCCGATCATCACTCTCTGGAGAGCAGGATGAATATTGGTGGGAGAGAGTGTTCCAATGGAGAATGTGGGCTTGGGAGCTGCTGAGTGGAATCCTAGCTTTGTTATGGTTGCTGCTGCGGATGGAGGAGCTGAAGCTCTGCAGAGAGCCATGGCTGAGTGAGGGGAAGAAAGCAGAGGAAGAGAGAGAGAAAGAGGTTTTGTTGTGTGTTTGTTTTGTGGCAGTTGGTTGGGTGTACCACAATTCACATCAAGTCTCTCGCTCGTTATCCATCTAACTGCTTTTTCTTGGCGCCATAGAGAAAAATAATGGATCGGATACGACGAGTCGTATTTCAATCGGACAAAAAAACGACAATAGATCAGAGATCTGCACTTACATGCCGTTTCATATTTGGTGACATGAAACGACAATGAGAATATACTACATGTCGTTTTTAGTCAGCAGAAAACAATACCCAACGACCGCAAGTGGAACTGGAAGGCACATGCTACAAGTTTTTTTTTTTTATATTTTATTTCATGCTAGTTGAAAACGACATGTAGTTTTAATAAAGGATCAATCGACTTGACGCTTTCCAGAGAAAGGAGAAACAAGAACAACTTCATTTTAAAAGGATGTGTCGTTCATCCTTGAGGGAAAATTGATGATACAGGACGACTTATTGTTTTGCTATGTTTTGTAGTTATTAATACTGACTCCGATTTGAGGTAGAAAACTAATAAATACTTTGGTATAACAGAAAGATATACGTGTGTTATATGTAAGTAAATCATAACATGCATTATATAAGAAATTCAACAAACGTTTACAATTAACTTTAAAATAAAATTTAAACTTACCAAAGTTTGCTCCACTATACTAGGCACGAAACTTAATTCGTCCGCAGTGAAAAAATACCTGCAAAATAGTAACTACGTTAGTAGTCGATGCCTGTGTGACACACAGTGTCCTTAAAACTTATTCGCTCCCTCCGGTAGAATGCTTGAGGAATTGCAAGCGTCAGTTCCCCAGGATACAACGACTAAAGTAGCAAGTGAAGCACCGACACTTCTACTCTACAAACTGAATTGTAATGAACTCCACCACACTTAAAAATTCTAGCTACGAAATTTCTGAACTCTGTAAGAACTATAGCTAGAAAACTGAAGAACTCTAGGCAGCAAAGGAAGAACTAGAGAGGAAACTAGAGAGAAGAGAAGGTTCTCGATTTTGGGATAAAGAAATGAGGAGGAGGAGAACTTCTTTTATAGGTTCAGAAAATAGAGGTTACCATTCTTGCTCTTAATGGGCATTATTCTCATAAAGCCAAAATTGGCTGTTATGCTAGCCCAAAAAACGCCAGCCACTAATGGTAGGCAATTTAATATGTTTTAAGAAGCAAGACAGTTACAAAGCTTTGTAACTGGTCTGTTTATGAAGCAAAAGAGAAAAAAAAATTTGGATAGTAACAAAAGGTGGGCCTTACTATGGTCTAATTTTCCGATCCAGCATTCGTGTTCACAGGTGCAGGCACACACGAGCCCATGCAAATTCAGGTCCAAGCCCGAAGATTTGCACCCCTGCGCGCGCCTGAGAGAGTATCTGTGGTAGTTATTCTTACCAACATCACAAAACAAGGTTCACTATAAACCACTTGCACCAAGCATTTCCCACAATGTGGGACTCAAATATTTTCCTTTCATTTTCCATTTCAATGGTGCACTTTTGAGCAACAATTTCTTATTCATCCGTGCACTATTTTGAGCGTGTGAATATACAAAATCGATGTACCCGTAGAGGAGAACAAGAATTCACCAAGACCTTTCATCTTCAAGATGTGGGTCCTACTCAATTTTTAACTTCAAAATGACTCATGAAAATGGGTTTTATAACAAATTTAGTCTTATAATCCTCTTGGGCTTCCAAGCCCAAGCCAAACCCAAATTATTTCCGTTACCCATTTAAACCATTTTTCTAACCCATTTTTCTAACATTATAGACTGCATACTCACTGCATACTCATCCCACGCGGTGCTATACACATCTGCATCCCACTGTCGATAGATAATTTAGTTCAAATTTTGAACAGAAATATGCAAAGCTTTTCTCTAAAAAGATAGTCCGAATATTTGTGCACAAAGTACATACTTCTCTCACCACGTTTTTCCATCAAAACTAATATATTATTATATATGTGTGGGTGAATATATATATATATAGTTCATCAAACTGAATGTGCGTATAGACCCAATTTTTCTGTTTATTTTCTTTTTTTTTTTTTTTTGTATTTTGACATATTAACTTAAAAGTAAAATACTTAATTAAATCATTAAATATATCAAGTAGCCTGAGACCGAAAAAATATATAAAAAAAAAAAAAGTGCAAGAGAGAGTGCATTCGTCAACTGATAATTAGATAGACAATAATAACTGAGAATAAAATAGACATAAAAATATATGCACATTGCACACCTACAGCTAAAGCTTTGGCAATTTATTTAACGTCGACAAATCTTTAACGACTCGCAAGTGGTAGCCAAAAGATCTTTTAGCTCTTACGTGAATATATAAACACGAGGCCAATATTACTATATAATTAACTATGTTTTGATTCATGAACTTGAGTATCACTTGCCATAGAAAAGCTATACATATATGTCCTTGTCAGGCGCTTCAAATCTGATAACCATGAAGGCATGAACCCACCAGTACTCCACGATCAGTTATAATCAATTCAATTTAAAAGATTTGGTAATATTTGTTAATTAAAGCACTAATATGTGATATCAATTATTAACGCCAATATGCAGTCTGAGTGGTGTATTAGTGTGTTCTTATTTCAGGCAAAGACTAGTACCGCGCATGCCGCAGCCGCAGAACGTCACCACCACTAAGCTGTAAACTATCCAATTAGTGCATTTATGTTAAAATGGATAATATTGGCTATAAATATGTAGTCCTTTTGCATTTTATCATCTACATCAAGTCTGTACATAGCTCAGCTCCTAATTTGAGTAAACATATTAGACTAGTACTGAAGTAATTAGCTCGGTGGTAACAAACTAATGACGAGGATGAGGTCAGGCAGCAGCAATACTAAGTCAAATAATTTTTCTTTGATTGTAATTATGACTATGTTGGGGCTGTTCTTTGTTGCCAAATCCCAACTAACCACCGATTTCTACAACACAAGCTGTCCAAAACTCGCCAAAATCGTGAGGAAAGAGGTCCAAAATGCCATCAAGAACGAAGTGAGAATGGCTGCTTCTTTGATTCGGCTTCACTTCCATGATTGCTTTGTGAATGTGAGTTAATACATACTTTATTCCTTAAATAATGTTAAATATATTTGTATATATATGTGATCTAATGTATTTATTGCAATATAATGTATAATACCCTGTCTCTGTCTCTGTTGTGTAAATACATATAGGGTTGTGATGCATCGGTTCTGTTGGATGGAGATGATAGTGAGAAACTTGGAGCTGGAAACTTGAATTCAGCAAGAGGCTTCGAAGTAATCGACACAATCAAAAGCTCCGTGGAGAGTGAATGCAGTGGAGTTGTCTCTTGTGCCGATATACTAGCCCTTGCTGCCCGAGATTCTGTCCTTCTAGTAAGTTGTTCTTTACGTACCTCTCATACAATTTATTACCTTTGTAACTAAGATATAACCACATATATCACATGATGATCAACTCATGATATATTTATATTATACACATATGTACACATAATTATAAGGAGAAACATGTAATAATAGATTTTTGTATGAAATGACAGAGTGGGGGACGATCATGGAAGGTTTTACTTGGACGAAGGGATGGACTAGTGCCAAACAAGACAGGAGCCGATGCGCTTCCTGCTCCATTTGACCCTCTATCTGATATAATCACCAAGTTTGTGAACGTAGGCCTTAACATCACAGACGTGGTGTCTTTATCAGGTCGGTATAATCAACAAATAAAAAAAAGAGTAAGAACTACTAATATTGAGCTAATAACCATAAAATTTCACTACAAAAAGAAATACTACCATTAATTTCTCATTCAAATTTCGTCTCAACATATTTATAAATTGTAACCATCGTACTGAAATGTAACGTTCCCATTAGTTTTCTCGAATTGTACTCTCAATACATATGGAATTACACATGTTCAACCAATATATATATATATATATGCATTAATCAGGGGCTCATACAATTGGATCGGCAAGGTGCGCGACATTCAGCAATAGATTATTCGACTTCAACCAAACAGGTTCGCCAGACAACACGTTGGAATCAACCATATTAAGTGATCTACAAAGCCTGTGTCCGTCTAATGGAGATGGAAACAAGACCACTGCTCTTGACCGAAACTCCACCGACCTATTCGACAACCACTACTTCAAGAACTTGGTGGCCGGAAAGGGACTTCTGAGCTCCGACCAAATTCTGTTTTCGAGCGAAGCGGCGGCCAACACCACCAAGAGTCTGGTGGAGAGCTATAGCAAAGATCAAAACCTCTTCCTTGATGACTTTGTGAATTCCATTATCAAGATGGGGAACATCAGCCCCCTTACTGGATCAGCCGGGGAGATTCGGAACAACTGCAGGGCTGTCAATTCGGCTACATGATTATGTATTATCAGTAATCTAGCTCAAAAAAACTAGGGAGAACATGCAAAGCTTGCTTTATAATTAACAGTTTGCGTAATGTATTAAATCAAGTACGACAAGTCGTTTTTTATATAAGGAAAAAATGGCAATAAATCTGCACTTTCATATGTCATTTTTTGTATTTGATGAAATGAAACGACAATGAGAATATACTACATGGGCACCTGAAAAGCACATGCTAAACTAAAAGATAAGTCGTATGATAAGGATCCAACGATGTGGAACTTGACACAACGTCGTTTTGTGTGAAGTTGAAAGTTTTTCCTATCAAACAACTTCATTTAAAGGGATATGTCGTTTATATTTGAGGAAAATGATGATAGAGGATGACTTGTTTTGTATATATATTCCTAACATGAAAATGTGACATCCTTCACAATGACATATTCAATCAAAAGATGAGATTCCTTAATTGATACAAGCTAAATTATGTATAGTATCATAAACATAATACATAAACAGATAAACTTCACTACAACATTAAGGAAATAAGATAATATATCGAAGTTGATCCACTGTCAATGTATTCAACAACAAATAGTAGAGATTTTGACTGCCATTTCTTGACCTAAGGAGAGTCTCCAACGCCTTAATTAGTCTCTCCGTACTTTTAGCAAGCCTGTTATCTAGCATTTCAACCGTGACGTTGTGACTTCTCTTACAATGCAAATAATAATTGGCAACAACAAAATGAGTCTTTTTGATGGATACTTCCACATTGTAACTCACAGCAGTTTATGTCTTTATTATAAAAAATGCACCCAAAAAAAAAGGAGAAATATGTGTGGGCCATAATCTAGTAGGTAATTTTTTTTTTATCTATCTGTAGGTATTTTTTTTAGTCGTTTGATCATAATCTAATGGCTATCATGATTTAAGTAGTTGTAAAAAATAATAGTAATAAATACACATTATTTAATGTATTTCTCTATTTATCTTTCACCATGAATAGACGTGCGTGATAAATTCTAATTGGACAAATAAATACCTATGGATAGGTAAAAAAAATACATACTGGATTAGTGCCCAATGTGTATTATAGTTTGCATACTTGTCCCACACTAGGGATGTCAACAGAGCAGGACGAGACCAGTTTTGTGTTTACCATCATCATCCATATTATAATTTTACTATATCATTCACCATTTAATTTGGTATAGGACAATTTTGCAGAATTTCCATCGTGGATCGGTTTTCTCGTTGGCATATCGAGTCCCCGATTAGAATCGTCATCTTCAATGAATTAAACAATCATATGTAGGTTCAAATATTTTAAAAGTCTAAATACATCGCAAAAAAAATATCTAAATTAAAGTTGACTTCATTGAAAACTCCAATTTTAGCTCAAATTCATTGGAAATATGATTTAATAAAAAACCTAAATAACTAAAAATACATTCAAATAAAGCTTTAACATGTTAGAATTATCAAATGTTAAATATTTAATACCAAAATCATATAGCATATCATTCATTCAAAAAGATAACACAATTTCAAATACTTAAACTCAAATAATTTTAGTATATGCCTATATATTATCAGATTTTTTTAAGAAAATCTAATTAAATTATTATTATATAAAAAAATAAAAATTAACTTATATATAATCGATGGGTATAGAGCACTCAATCCCAAACCTATCCCGCCCCGCTAAATATTAAATGAATAATCTCCATCCCATACCCCCACTATTTATAACGGTTGAGTCTATCCCATTCGGACATCACCTCATTTGGTGAAACTGACATTCTTATCTCACACAGTACTATAAATCCCACTGTCCGTGAATCATTTAGTTAAAATTTTAAACAAAAATAAACAAAGCTTTTCTCTAAAAAGATACTGTTAATATTGTGCACTACTTCTCTCACCACGTTTGGCCATCAAAGCTAACATATATATATGTATATAGACATAGTTCCATAAAGCGTCAAATTATCGAAATGAAGGTGAGCGGACACGTATTAATGCTACCTATATCTATTCTCTATGGACCCAAATTCTCTATCCATTATATTTTCTGTCTTTAGTCTTTTCGTCCAATCCTATTTTGACATATTAACTTAAAAATAAAGTATTTAATAGAATCAATTATTTCATATTTCGTTGACTGCTTTAAATATTAAATGACATGTCACATATAATTGTATAGACAGATAACTATATGAGACGTTAGAAGTGGAGATTCTACCTGCTTCCTTAAAATATATATCTTGCACACCCAAGGCTAAAGCTTTTACAATTTATTTAACGTTGACAAATAAATCTTTAACGACTCGCAAGTGGTAGCCGAAAGGTATTTAAGCTTTTAAGTGAATATATACGCACGTGGCAAATATTACTATATATTTAAGAATATAATGTTTTGATTTCATGAACTTGTTGCATGCAACGGAAAAGCTACACCTACGCTACATATATGTCCTTGTCCGGCGCTTAAAATCTGATAACCATGAACCCACCTGTACTCCATGATCAGTCATCAATTTAATTTTAAAGGTTTTGGTAATAATACTAATTAATCAGAGCACTAATCTCTGTTGTCAATTATAAATATTCCCCATACTGTCTGAGTGCTCTATGTAGTGTGTTCTTATTTCAGGCAAAGACCAGTACCGCATCCGCACGCCGTAGCCGCCGAACGTCACCACCACTACGCCATTAACTATGCTTTATATTAAAATGGATATTAATGCTGGCTATAAATATGCAGTCCTTCTGCATTATATATCATCTACATCAAGTCTATAGGCTTATATAGGTGGTAACAATGAAGAGGATGATGAGGTCAAGCAGCAGCAATACTACGTCTAATAATTTTGCTTTAATAGTAATTTTGACTTTGTTGGGGCTGTGCTTTGTTGCCACATCCCAGCTAACCACAGATTTTTACAACAATAGTTGTCCAAAACTTGTCAAAGTCGTGCGAAGAGAGGTACTAAAGGCAATCAAGAACGAAATGAGAATGGCTGCTTCTTTGATTCGGCTTCACTTCCATGATTGCTTTGTGAATGTGAGCTAATGCATGTAATTTGATTCCTAGATAATGCTGAATAATGATATAATCTATTTTATTGCAATATAATGCATATTACTCTGTCTCTGGTCTGTAAATATATATATATATATATATAATGCATATTACTCTGTCTCTGGTCTGTAAATATATATATATATATATACATAGGGCTGTGATGCATCGGTTCTGTTGGATGGAGACGACAGTGAGAAACTTGGAGCTGGAAATAGGAATTCAGCAAGAGGCTTCGAAGTGATTGACACAATCAAGAGCGCCGTGGAGAGTGAATGCAGTGGAGTTGTCTCTTGTGCCGATATACTAGCTCTTGCTGCTCGAGATTCTGTCCTTTTTGTAAGTTGTTCTATACCCCTCATATATAATTCTTATAGCTAGCTAGATATAACCACACATATATATAAAGGTTTTTTATTTATCTATCTATACGTATCTTTTGTTTAAGCCGTTAGGATCATATTATCGGCAACTACGATTTGAGTGGTGGAAAAAAAAATAATAATAACAATAAATACAAATTATTTTATAATTTTTTCTCTCTACTTTGGATTGGACAAAATAATATAAATAAAAAAAAATACCTACTGGATTGTTGCACCATATATATATGATTTCATAATTGATATGCTGGTATGAAATGACAGAGTGGGGGACGTTCGTGGAGGGTTTTACTGGGAAGAAGAGATGGACTAGTGCCAAACAAGACAGGAGCCGATGCGCTTCCTGCTCCATTTGACCCTCTATCTGATATAATCACCAAGTTTGTGAACGTAGGCCTTAACATCACAGACGTGGTGTCTTTATCAGGTCGGTATAATCAGCATATAAAAGTGTTAGTACTACGTACTAATATTGAGTTAATAACCATAAAATTTCACTACAAAAAGAAATACTACCATTAATTTCTCATTCAAATTTCGTCTCAACATATTTATAAATTGTAACCATCGTACTGAAATGTAACGTTCCCATTAGTTTTCTCGAATTGTACTCTCAATACATATGGAATTACACATGTTCAACCAATATATATATATATATATATGCATTAATCAGGGGCTCATACAATTGGATCGGCAAGGTGCGCGACATTCAGCAATAGATTATTCGACTTCAACCAAACAGGTTCGCCAGACAACACGTTGGAATCAACCATGTTAAGTGATCTACAAAGCCTGTGTCCGTCTAATGGAGATGGAAACAAGACCACTGCTCTTGACCGAAACTCGACCGACCTATTCGACAACCACTACTTCAAGAACTTGGTGGCCGGAAAGGGACTTCTGAGCTCCGACCAAATTCTGTTTTCGGGCGAAGCGGCGGCCAACACCACCAAGAGTCTGGTGGAGAGCTATAGCAAAGATCAAAACCTCTTCCTCGATGACTTTGTGAATTCCATGATCAAGATGGGGAACATCAGCCCCCTTACTGGATCAGCCGGGGAGATTCGGAACAACTGCAGGGCTGTCAATTCAGCTACCTAATTATTATATGTTATTAATAACAAGAAGAAAAATCTAGGAGAATATGTACGTAGTGCTTCACATTTAAGAATTTAAGTAAGCAATTTAATGTATTACATGGTAGCCTTTGTAGTAGTGTTTGTGTTTGTGTTTGTGTTTGTGTTTGTGTTTGTGTCGATCGATATGTAGTAATTTATTACAATTTGGTGAATAAACATTGGATCATCGGATAAATTAATGCTTATTGCGGTGACAATATGCAATTAGTGGAAGTATGCATATGTTCCACTGCCAAGTTTAATTAACAATAATAGAAAACTTGGACGGGTAGTTTTATTAGGCGCCGCATATTGGTGGGCTTTGACGTACTCAACCACGACTCCAATGGAAACAAATCTGGTAATAATTTGTAGAATAAGTTAGATTCATTGTGGCTTTCTAAAAGATGTAAATCGCTTAGGATTAAGAAGTGGATGTATTGAGCCTAATCTCGACTAGTTAGTAGTTAATAAGCAAAGCATTACATCTTAATTTGACCTGCTTATAATGTCTCAGTTGATTCGTTAGCTAGACGAGAATACTACGTCTAACGAAGAAAAAACGACAAAAAAAAGGTTAAACGGCAACAGTATTTGACGTTAACCGGAAAATAAAACATACGTTAGTATCATATTATATGAGGCTTCTATAGTTCTGGGTATAAATACCGAAAATTATTGAACTGCTAAATCTGGGTCCGATGGCCACAACTGAAAGTGATATTTCTACTAAAAAATTATTATTATCAATTAGTGGAGAAATTTCATCTACTTCTTTGTTTGATGGGCAGCCTATTAGTAACCTTTTGTTAATAACGATGACCTATTATTTTTAATCTTAAAAAAAATGACCAGAAAACAAGAAAAAGAGAGGACTAGTTATGAATAAAACAAGCTGTGCTAGAAACATCGTGAAACTTTAATCGCTATATTTTTTGTACACTGCTAGAGCTAGATACATAATTAAATATTCACAACTATAATATTTGTAAACACACTTGCACATTGCTCCATATAGCAATTTCGGGATTTATGTCTCTTACAGAACATTATCTTTGAAGTGCTAAAATAGGGCTCTATGTTTGACTTGGAGAGTGACCATCTGAACTTAAAATCCAAATTGGAAAGAAAAAGAGGGTTAATCATCCTACTGGTTCCTGGGTGATAAAGAAAGTCTCAATCTGATCAAGTCTCAATCTGATCCTATAAAATTTGTCATTTTGACCCTCAAATTATTTTAAAAAAATTATTCTAGTCATTAAAAAAATTTATTTTTGTCATTTTTCTGTAACTTCTATTTTATTCTTAAGAGAAAAAGCACATACGAGACACAAATGCTTTTCTGTTTTATTTGTTTCCTATTCACAGAGGCCAACATTATAAGGAGATTTGGACAATTTAAAAATGCGAATAAAAGTTGTACGTGACTGATGCATTTTAGATAAGATCATAAAAATGCATTTTGGAACACCTGAAATGTATCTTTTGTTGAAATCAATAAGACAATAGGATAATTGTGTCTCATATCTCATTTTGTTAAGAATAAAACATAACATATAATAAAAACACTAAAAATGACAAAATTTAAAGCCTAAGAATTAAAGTGAGACCATTCCTATAATTTAGGATCAATATTCACTAATCTTTTTCACCAAATTATGTCAGCAATTATTAAGATCATATACTTCAATCATTCGAGTCTACTCTTCATTTAAGTGCAGCACCTTAAACAGGATATAAGAACTCTGAATTTATAAAATATGCATTAGCTACCTAATACAATATCAGAACTATAACTTTGCGAACAATACTAGAGATCTCCCTTCTTAACCAACCTTTTTAATACTATTTGATATGACAGGTAAATTCCACTAACTAATTGGTGGATATTCTTAATCTAAGTTCTAATTCATCAATTAAATACAACTCACATCACATACATTAAAAATGTGAGATTCCTAACATTATTCTTATTTTATTAACATGTATCATTTACTTATATAATTCAAACAGCAAATAGGAACCAAATAAGACTAATACGATTGCCACTTCAAAAGCAAAAGCAAAAAAGATGACGACGAATAAAAAGGGCAGATATAGTGTACAAATTTCAACCAAAAAGCTCTTTTCTTTTCTTCTTTCTTTTTTTTTTTTTTTTTTCTCTTTTTTGGAAAACAAAAAAAAGAATCCCAAATTAGTCTTCATATTCAGTTTCTTCGTCATCCTCCTCGTTGTTTGCCGCATATCTCCAACCATTTTCAACATTGTCACGGTCCTCCTCCTCCGTTTCTTCACTGTCTTCCTCGTAAACTTCTTCTTTGACTGGCCATGGCTTTTTCACTACGTTCACCCTAGCGGGAGGTGGAGTTGAGCCCTTACGCTGGGCAATTTTCGCAGGAGGTAACTTCAGACTTGGTTTGGGCTTGTTTTGCTTCTGGCTTTTGCCATTATTCACACGTTTCCCAACATAGGCATCCTGGTCACTGCCTTCATCCATCTCATTATCAGCGTTGGTTGTGGGGTTCTCAGCATTCTCATCAGACGTATGGCCAGGATGCTCTCTCCTTAGATGTAGTTTTAGTTTGTACTCGTGGATGTAAGCTTTTTCACACCCTTCATAGGGACAAGCGTAAGGGCGGTCGGAGGATGCTGAGCCATAAACTCCAGCAGCAGGCTTGGGTGTTTTGATTGGCTTCTCCGGAGGTGGAGTTGGGGTATACTTTGTCACATCCACAGTTCCACTCTGCAAAATAAAATTCGAGTTTTGGGAAACAGGAAACAAGGATTTCTATGCTATAGAAAATAATATACGATAATAGATAAGGTAAAAGTAAGTGCCCATATGAAATTCATAGCCTATCAATTGAAATGTAAAAAACCTTTCAAAGCATGATAAGTAAAACTACATATTAGAAGAGCAAATACGTAATAAAACTCAGACAAACCTTTTCATGGTGAGACGAAATATGGTTTTTTAACTTGTATTCGTGAGCATATCTCTTTCCACATTCTGGATACGGGCAAATGTGATAGTTCTCTTGTGAATGCGTCTTCATGTGTGACCTTAAGTTGAAATCCAAGGAAAATGCCTGCAAATTTGGTATTTGAAATAGGTAAAGTGCACTTTCCGTAATCTTAGCCCTTCACATTTCAATACAAACAACAATGGGAACATATGAAGCCCGAAAACAATCCATAGGGTCATAGGATATTAGCTAAGAATGATTACTTCAACAATGGATGCCAAGAGATCACAAGAACTGTTCACGAAGAGAAAGGCCAACTAAAGAAAAAAGAAATTAGAGGGGAATAAATTATCACCTTACCACAACCTTCATGGGGACATACAAAATCTCTTTCTCCAGTATGAATAAGAAAATGTCTCTTCAACTTTGAACTATCCAAAAATTTCTGCAACAAAACCACTATTACTTTAAAAATTCTGCACGAGGCTGAGAGAAAAGAGAAAAAGGAAACTCTAAAGAACATATCAGAACTAGATCAGAAGAAATAATTATAAAAATCCTCAACTACATATTAGGAACCAGAAACCTAGTTAATTGTACATGGACGTGAGTTTTCTCTCTACCTAACCATTTAAAGTTTAAGACAGTTTGTATTTCTCTGTTAAAAAGCTAGAAACATCCTATCTCAAATCTCAATCCCAAATTTCTTCCAGATCTTGCAAAATAGGTACTGGAAGGAGGGTAGGTACTGGAAGGAGGGGAGAGGGGACAGTGAAACATTGGATGCAATACAATACCTTTCCACACCCCTCATAATGACAGACATATTGTCTCTCCCCATGGATATGAGAATGCTTCCTCAAAGCACCAGCATCAATAAAGGTCTTTCCACAACCTTCATAGCTGCAAAGAAAAAGTACTTCTGTAGTTGGTTCTGGTTCTGGCTCTGGTACCTCTGGTTCTTTAGCTTTCTCTTTCAAAGCCTTTAATGTATCCTCTGATAAAAAGGGAAAAATAGAAGCAACATGAGGCGAGACCAGACACATATGATGAGCTAATCAACAAAGACTTTATAGACATCATCCATACAATCTACAAACGATTACAGGCAACACAAAACATGAATGTGAATTAAAAAAATAAAAAAAATAAAAAGAAAGCATAACTAAAGTCAACGACAAAGAAACAACTACACATGAATGTGAATAACAGAAGGAAAGGAAATACAAAGTAGGATTGTACCTGTTACCCATTTCAAGATAAGGCACTTCCCACCAGTTGCTACAACATCTTGGGGAACCCTAACAAGAATATAACTAGTTAGCTAGAACCACAAAAGGATAACATTTACAGGTCCATTTGCTACTCGTAAAGACTTCAAAATAGCAACTATCGCTCGTTATCCCAGTGGGTAAGCATTTCAAATATAAAGACTACTACCAAATACACCCACATATCACTTAGTAAGGTTCAAAAAAGTACTACATTACTCTGCTACTTCCGTTTTCCGAACATCTTATAACAAACTAAAAGCATATAGTTCTCAATGAACGAAACACGTAAATGAAGCCGGTTGCTGCAGCAATCTAGTAAGGCACTCGAGCATATAGATTGATTAGTAAAGCTCTTTCAATTTTCTTCACAACCAATCTAGTAAGGCACTCGAGCACCATGAACAGGAAAATTTTTCCCTTTTCAATTCTGGGGCATCATTAGATGCAGTCTCACACTCGAATCCCTTTTCCTCAAAAATAAATAAATAAATAAAAATCCCAAAATCTAATAAAACTTAAACAAGGAACCACGAATCAATAATCAAGCTTTGTAATTTAACAAATTTTCCACCAATTTAAAACGCAAATTTCAAACTTATCGCTCTTCCTACTCGCCATCACAGCTTTCTCAAAAAGTTCAGCCCTAGAAACAGAATTGACAGAACTAAAATTCAAAAAAAAAAAAAAATTATAATATGAAAAAGGTAACAATTTACCATTCTCTGAACCATTTAACAGCGGGAGTCTTGGACCTGAGAATGGGGCGCCTCTCGAAAAGGTTGTGATTGAAATGGGTCTCCATACCCTTTTCTTCTTCTTCTCTTCGCTTAGCCTCGTCAACTCGTAAAAGCACCAACAAAGGCTTGGCTCTCGGT
>JXTC01000170.1:127121-177535 GCA_002914845.1 Trema orientale
TAGGTTTCGAAACGTGATAGAGTCATGGCGAGGATGGGAGAGGGTGTAGGAGAAGGGAAGAGACGGAAAAGGAAGTAAAGCTTGGTTAGTTTATGGCTGTTCATGTCGGTCTTTTGAGTCTGCTTCATCATTCAAGGACCGAGCCAAACCGGTCTGGGCCGCGATGGACCCTATAAAAACCGTTCACTATTTTGTTTTGTCGTTTTTGGTCTCATTGGTGAAAACGACATTACAAAAAATTAAGAGGGGCATCCTTTTTCTTCTTGAAGGTAGAACTACTTGTCGTAACTAAAAACGACATCTTAGGTGTTGTGAATGACATGTGATGTCCACGTAAACAGCAAACGACATGTCAAATTAAAATGGGTAAACGGCATCCCCAGTCCATAACGTTTTATATGTTTGGCATATTGGTCCCTAACTTTGTTTTCGAATGTCTTATATGTTTGGCATATTGGTCCTTAACTTTGTTTTCTTTGACATTTGAGTATTTAATATTTATCTTTGTTAGTATTTGTTACTCCTTTATATTTTTCATCTAAAATTCCATTAAAGACTATTTGAATGAGAGTAATCTTGTGAAGTTGATCCCTAACATTTCAATTTTTTTGCAATTGGGTCCCCCAGTGTTTTTTTTTTTCCTGAGGGAATTCAAATCTCCTATAAAACAATATTCAATTAACAAATGTTGTTTAGAGGCCAAATAGCACTTTAGATGAAGAGAAGAGCAAATAACAATATCTCAATAAATGACACAGATTTTTCTTACACAATTATTGTAGTCAAGGATCATTTATTTAAAATGTTATTTTTCTACTCACAATACTCTCTAATATTGTTATCTTAACAATTTTTTGGAAAACTAAAAGTCAAAAGATTAACAGGTGTTAAAAGAAACAGTTCATTAGAAAATCAAATGAAAAAATAAAAAATAAATAAAACTAAAAGAAAATTCCATTGACACATTAGTTTATGTCAAACTATAATAACTCCTATAACCAAAAATAATTATGTAAATAATTATGTTACCACTGCTAACACTAAAAAAGAGTACACATACACGTTTTTCCACTAGCCAAATTTGGCTAAATTTTATTTTTTATCTATTTCATTTTCAGATAATTATGAATTGGTCTTTATTATTGTTTTATTAATTAACTAATACAATATCAATTAGTTTAAGTTTATAATTTAAAAAAAATTACATTAAAAAATTAAAATAGTAATATGATGAAAATTTTATTGATTATTCATTTTTTTCCCTAAGGTTTTCACAATAATTAATTTTATTTATTGATTTCATTGTCATTTTGACAAGATTCCGAGGATGTTAGTATATATTTTTTTTTTTTCATGAAAAAAAAAAGTTAGACACATTATAAGGATCAATGTTGCAAAATTTCTCCTTTTCGAATCCGAGAATTATATATCTTTTTTTAAATATTAGAATTTAAGTAACAATCAAATATCTCCCGCTAACTAGGGAATTGGAAGAAAAAAAATAATCTTAAAATAAAATTTGCTCTAAAACTTAGGTTAACTTGCCAAATTGTACATGTAATTAAGCAAACAATGCTAGCTTTCTAGGTCAGAGCAACTATACTTAGTACCAAAGTAATTGAAATCAAAGTATCTCTTGAATCAAGTTGGAAATTTAATGATGTTTTTATTGTATTTCACTCAATAATTCAGTGAAAGGAATAATTTCAGGAAATCGATTGTGAAGATTACATACATATATACATATATAAGAGATTTTTAAATTTATATTATACACAAAATATTCAGTATATAACTTTATTCTAAAGTACAACAACATTAACTATTTAAACAGTGGACACTCCCAAACACTTATGATAAAAATGGTCTATGAATGTCAACGTAGCGGAGTGGGACCAACTTTTGTATTTATCATCCCCGTTTCCGTTATTATGTTACTATAACATCCCACATCATTCACTATTTAATTTGGCTCGAAACTGTTTCGTAGAATCCATGTCGAAGAACAGTTTCCCTAGTAATATATTAGGATTTTCCATTTGGAATCGTTATTTGAATCACTTAAAAAGTCCTATGTTGGCCTAAGTCTTTAAAAAGTCTAAATAATTTGAAGAAAAAAAAAGTAAACTGAAGTTTTTTTAAAAACAAAAAGATAAAAAAAAAATGTGGGGCTTAACTAATGATATCCACTTATTGCAGAGGAAATGAAAATAACTTATGCACTCTGGAGTCGAACTCCCGTCCTAGTACCTAATTCTCTACTAAGCTAGCTCCCAGTCAATAAAACTAAATTGAAGTTAAATTCAATGAAAACTCCAATTTTTAGATCAAATCCATTAGAATTGTAATTTAATAAAATATATATATAACTAAAAAAATATTTAGATAAAGCTTTAACATATTAGAGTGTCCAAATATAAAATATTCAACTCCAAAATTATATAGCGTATCCTTCGTTTTATACTTTGTATTTTGACACTTTATTCAATTTATATATTGTGTTTTGGTTACTATCAACATTAATCCTTATATTTAAAATCTGTTACAAATTTATACTTGATACCAATGTAGAGCAATTAATTTATCAAGATGATTTAATAAAATTATTCTCGGATCAGCTTCTATACAGTTTATTTTTAATTTTTTAAACGGCATCTTGGTAAATTAACTACTTTAAATTGGTATCAGAGTATAAGTTTATAACAGATTTTAAATTTACGGGTTAATGTTAGTAATAACTAAAATATAAAGTATAATTTAAACAAAATGTTAAAATACAATATATAAAAATAATAATATCCCTTTAATTTAACCATCAGAGATTTCGAGGGATTGCACGCACGAGTTCTACTTTCTAAAATTTGACCTGGTCAACGGTGAAGACGTTCTTGAAGCGTCTTGTAACACATTGATTTTTAATAAAAATTAAAATGTCAATAATAAAATATAATTAGTGGAGGAAAATAAATAAATTAGTTTAGGCAAAACTGTTGAATAGTTCAAATTTGCTATAAAACAACAAAAGAGGATAAAGAGAAATACATTTTACAAAAATATTATTGTCACAAATACTAACTTATTATCACAAATACTAACAAGACGTGAGACAAATTGAGTAGTTTGATATATGTAGGAATTTTTTTTTTTTAAAAAAAATAGAGTTTAACTAATGATCGCCAGTTATTATAAATTAAAAAAAATAATATAAATATACTCTACCAAAGTTTGAATCCTGACCTCCAAACTCACACATATTCTTCAAATTTTGGACCAATTAAACTACTATTAAAGTACTCTAATAGGCTCTATATATTGATATATTGTAAGATAGTGAGTCATAAAAATATGATAACCATCTCTTAGAAACCCCACCACATAAAAAGTCGGATAAACAATGAGGGAGAGAAAGAGATAATCACACAAATAATGATCATAAAAACAAAATAAAATTAACTAAAATATATTATAAGTAAGCAATGAGAAAGAATTAATTAAAGGAGGGCAAAATTATACAGAGCCCATCAAAATAGAATGACAGCACATCAAAAAGTTGGTGGAAAAAAAAAAAAAAAAAGGTTTTCTGATATCCTCTGCCACCTAATTTTGGGAATCTTCTGTTTGTACTTTGGACTGCATGCCCACCAAGTTTTTCCAAAAACCTTTTTCTTTTTTCATTTCTTTAAAAAATAATGACAATAATAAAAATCAAAATAAGGACCTTCCGAGTTCAGACCATTACCCCACCCGAGTTAACTCAACTCGTCTAATCAGACTCAGTCACCCAGTTAAAACCATATTTATGTACCTACCTTATTTGGTAGTAACATCAGCCAGAAGTAGCTCTCTTAACATGATCCTATTCCTCTTCGAAACGTCATGATCATCACCATATTGATTAACGCCTTGACGACCTTCGATAATAATAGGCGCCTCATCACACTTAATTTGCCGCCACCGTTTGGCCAATTTCTTCCGTCGTTTGATTCTAACGAGCATAACGCCTCGAAGGAAGCTCGTCATCCAAATCGGGAATCGATCCACTCTTTCCAACCTCCCCAGCATTCCCCCAACGACATCCGACATTGACGGACGACAGTCTTCCTCCAACGACACGCAGCTCGCCGCCACGTACAGCAGCTCCCTCACGGTCGACCCCACCGCCACGTCATCATCCGGCGACGGGACCCTCGCGTCGTATATCTCGTCCAGTCGTCGTTCCCTGATCAACGGCGCCGCCCACTCCGCTAGGCTGGTCCTGGACCGGCTCACGTCCATGACTCTCCTCCCGCTGACGATCTCCATCACCAAAACGCCGAAGCTGAACACGTCGTTTTTGGTGCTCAGCTTCGAGGGCGCCGTGTAACACGGGTCCAAGTAACCGATCGTCCCCGCCGCCGCGGGTACCTGACCCGGTCCCGGTCCATCGCGAGCGCTGTCCACGTCATCGAGGGCTACGGCGAGTCCGAAATCGGCCAGCTTGGCGACCCAGTCCGAGTCGAACAGCACGTTCTCGGATTTGATATCTCTGTGAACAATAACAGAATACGGTTGATGATGATGAGGTGGTACTACAGCTGCTGCTGCCCCGTGAAGAGAGCGTACGGCTTTGGCGATTTGGAAAACGGTTTCGACGCGTTTGGACCAGGACGGCGGCGTTTCGGCCACGTGGAGCAGGTCATGGAGGGAGCCGTTGGGCATGAGCTCCATCACGAGGAGTCGGCAGTTCCTCGCCGAGTCATGGCTCGTCCCGAGGAGCTTGATGATGTGAGGGTTTTCGGGTAGGGAGGACAATACTCGTATCTCGTTTTCGAGATTTGAGTTGCCCGTACGGGCATGACGATCATCATGATCGTGATTTTCATGATTATGATTATGACTATGATTATGATGATCATGGCCATGCAATTGTAGCGGCTTCTTGACCGCGACGACGAGTGATTCATTGTTTCTGATGATCAATTTGGCGGCGTAGACGGAGCCATGGCTTCCTTTGCCGATGAGCCTAGACGGAGAGAAGTTGTCCGTGGCCTTTAAGAGCTCCTCATACTCAAATTCGGCCACCATTATTATTATTATTATTATTATTATTATTATTATTATTATTGCTTGTTTGGAAGGAAAGAAAATTTGGGGGCTGGGGGGAGACTCTTCCAAATGGGGGGAGTTAATGGGGGCTTAAAAGTTGTACGTGAAGGGCAAAAGCTTTTGGAGATGCCTAGAGAATAAAGAGGTTTTGGGGGACATCAAAAGGTGATCGTTTGTTATTAAAAAATAATAATAGAGCTCAAAAGGAGGAGTATTACTGAGAGAAGGAAAAGCAAAAAAAAAAAAAAAAAAAGTTCATAAAATATGTGTATATAAATGTGACATTGTAACATGTAGTAGTGTGCGAGAGAGAAAAAGAGTTGGAGAAAAGCAAAGGGTGTGTCGGGTGTCGTGGTTGAAACCAAAGTAGGATTATTCTGTTGGGTCCCCACAACAACTTTTCTCTTGCTTTATTTATTTTTTTTAAATAAAACATTTGATATTTGATATTTTATTGTTTCTTTATAATGTCTGATCAGGAGTAGGTCAAATGTGTTTACATGCATTCCATCATTCGGCAGGATTATTGGACCAATAAAAGAATGAAAGCTAACCTAGTTTCTCAGTTCTCACCACTACTCACTTCTTTGTCGTCTGATTCTCTATTCTCTTCTTTTAATACTAGTTGACGTATCGAATCTAGTCCATTTTGGAAAAACTAATATAGTTGAGGAGAGGAACTAACTTTATCCAGTCCNTTTTGGAAAAACTAATGTAGTTGAGGAGAGGAACTAACTTTATCCAGTCCATTTTGGAAAAACTAATGTAGTTGAGGATGGGAACTAACTTGCACAAAGATATTCAACGACTTTCGTATCTGCTTGTCAAGCTATAATCATGACTAAATTACCATTCACTTGTTATTTGCATATAATGTAAACATGATGTGGCGCACATGTTGATTGATTATTTTTATTTTGACACTCGCTAATTTGCGAAATAGATTAAAATAGTGATTTTAGAGAAATGACCGTATGTGATTTCTAAAGAGAGGCTGAAGATTTCAACTTGGCAAAACCCACGTAAAGATCTTTATAATAAAATGTATTGAATTTCCATGAGGCTCCATTTATTTTGGTCCTTCCCTCTCCAATCAGTTCAAACGTCAAACTATTTGAATTTCGGCTTCTTTTTACTTTCCAAAAGATCACCATCATGAACATGTGCGCATCAGAAAGTAGATAGGTCTCCACCCTATATATGGCCCTTAACCTCTACTCAAAGTTGCTATTTCAAAACCAGACTGAGGAATTACTTGACTAGCTAAACACTATATTTGAAATGTTCCCTTTATTTTATTATTTTGGGTGATAAGTTTGACATTTTCAGTACTTAAAACTTAAGACTTAAAAAAGCACATAAGGAATAGGGAAATTATACATTGTTATAGTTCTTTCTTTTAGCATTTTGTCATTCTAAACGTACATGTCCAAACTACACACATTATCTATCTGTAATGGATGCACGTCAAATTGAACATTTTGGAGAAAAGGACACGAGTAGGACTAATTTGGGCCAAAATTATTTCTTGTGCATTTTTCTAAAAATGACATTTTTAGGAGCATCAAAGACAGCTTAACCTATGTTTTTTTGGCCATGAAAAAGTTCTAAATAATAGATTTTTTATGGTCAAAAAGCTCTTGACCTATGGTCAAGAAATTCTTGGCACTCCTAAAAATGTCATTTTTAAAAAAATGCACAAAAAAGTCGTTTTGGCCCAAGTTAGTCCTATCCCTCATTTCCTCCCCTTGGACTCAAAAGCCTAAACCGTCGATGGCCTAAGTCCTGACAGAGAGTATCTTAAGCCCAAGAATCTTGGGTTTGAATGATGGGCTTCAAATGCCCGAATTTTGGATCAAAGTTTAAACAAGGCCCGTTTTTCAAACACCGTAAAAAAATAGCCTAATTTTGAAAAATATTTAAAAAATGGCCTTTTTCATATTTAGTATATCAAAATATATAGACTTATTTTTTAGAAAATTGATTTATTTTATAAAAAGTAGATCAACTGAAAAATGCCTATTTATCAAAATCAAATTATAAAACAGTCATTTATTAAATATGTATAAAAAAAGGCCACTTTTTAAATTGACTTTTTTATTTAAAAAAATCATTTCTTATAAATACTCTTGAAGGAAATACCTCAGATGTTGGACTGCGTTGAAATCATATTTGTTATCATCATAATCTATGGTTTCTAACACTTTTACTTGTAAACCAAAAATAAATAAAAAAAAAAGGTGGGTCAGTTTTTTTTTAAATTCATGTACCGCTTTTTTTTTAATGAAAAATAGCACTTTTTATTTTTTAAAAATGGTACTAGTTACCAGTTATATAGTTATAAATATCTTTCGTTACTAGTTATCAGTACTCGAAATTTGTTACCGGTTACTTATTACTATTTTAAAAATGATATTTTTCTAAAAAAATTTCTAAAAGTGGCACTTTCTAAAAATGCGGTATTGAATCTAGAAAAAGCTGAGCCCACCGTAGTTTTCTAAATCTTTTCAAAAAGGTGGTAGAGGACCTAATTTTCTCCATAATCTATCAGAGATAAAACCCCAAGTCACAATTGGTGTTCTGTGGTTATGTAACGAAACCCAGCATGATCTGCGTGTTCAGTTGGATCGCAATGAAGCCCATAAATGATTGGGCTTAAGATATGGGCTTCTTCTGACCCAATATTGGAATTTCATTTCATCTCGTGTTTGGATAAGGAAACACGTCAGGTGAGGCAGGGCCCACCTAAAGGGCTATTGATTGCGTTCTGCTCCTCACGCGCCCAAAGGACACGTCAGAAGGATGTGCTGTTCACTTCTTCCCATGAAGCAAACCACATTTCAAATTATTTTTATCCATTTTTATGCTTCGTAATCCAAGAAAAAATTGTGTTATCAACCAAAAATGGCAAAGTTAAAACTATGGCACGTGACATGCATGTGAGGTCAAAATTCGGTGGTAAGATCCGTATAATGATTACCTCACCACACCACTGCCATCCCAACCAATATGACATCTCCAACTCCAACCATTCCCATCCTTTTGACTCTCACTCTCTCCCCCTAATCCTATTCTTATCAATACTTTTTTTTTTTTTTTTCTCATACAATTTATAGTTAAATACAAAATTTTCCATCCTAATTTTCAGACGTATACGGGAACAATTTATTTACTATGCCACATTTAAAACCAATTACAATTTTTTAGAAAAA
Organism: Trema orientale; assembly: GCA_002914845.1. Classification (NCBI taxonomy): domain Eukaryota; kingdom Viridiplantae; phylum Streptophyta; class Magnoliopsida; order Rosales; family Cannabaceae; genus Trema; species Trema orientale. The sequence continues at coordinate 135,419 of JXTC01000170.1, forward strand.
AAAAAAAATTAAAGCCAATTATAATCATTTGTCACAAAAGCCTGGTTTTTTTTTTTTCTCTCTCTATTACTATATGGTAATACCACATATGAATGGGTGAAGAGATATATGTGAGATGTTGGATTACTGTTTGGCTGTATGCACTGCAAACAGTAAACGGACATTTGCAATTCATTTCACGTCACGAAGTAGCAGTTACAATAAAGTTTTTCTTTTCTTTTTTTGGCTAGACTCTAGTTAATATAAAGTGTCACTTCATTTTTCGTATATTTTTAAAGTTTTTCTTTTCTTTTTTTGGCTAGACTATAGTTAATATAAAGTGTCACTTCATTTTTTGTATATTTCTAATTTGCTCAGCCCACATTGTGGTTGACAAATATTTTTCACGTTAATTAATTTTTTTAAGGAAAAAAAAAATTGTTGTTATCCTGCCAGTAACTCCGTTCTTGTTACTTTGTTTTCTTTTTCCCACTATATCTTGCCAATTGTCTAAATTATTGCATTTTAATTTTTCGCCAATATTCATTGGAAGTTAGAACATTTTAAATTAACCAAACTTGGGAACAAATGTGAGCAACTATCTTAAGGCAAAAAAAAAAAGAGGGGGGCTAAAATTTTTTAAAGAAAAAGAGAAGGACTTACATTTGAATGCTTTATTCAATTTTTTTTATTTTTATATGTAAAATCATTGTCATTAGACAACAAATCACTATAGAAAAAAAAGCACTCACTAAAATAAATGAATACAATATTCTAGCCAACAAAAGAAGAAACGAATGCGTTTTCTTATTTCTATTGGATAAAACCATTTACTCTCTATCTGGTCTGCTCCCATTTGGTTGAAAAATTCACATGCAAAATAAACCATGCTAAAATAATAACAATAGTGGTAGTAGTAATAAAAACAAATAAATGATCCCAAAGGGAAAAATATATTGGTCCTCCTACACTAGCCGTACCATGTACCCGCATGTTTAGCTGTTGTGCATGTGGTTCCCTTTCAATGCTGAAAATGACGCATGAAACTTTCTTGATATGGGACACAGTACAAATGTACCTAAGTATAGGGAGTAACTACGTAAAACCAAAATCCCAATTATTGGTTTTTTTTTTTAACTTTCAATTTTTTTTACAGTTACTGCGTGCCTTAAGAAGACTGAAAGGTCAATGAAAGTTGCAGCCTTTTATAGGTTTTTCATGGTGTGGTAAGATTCATGTTAAATGTTAATAGCAGCTTTTGTCATTAAGTATGTTTCTTTTTACAATTTACTTTGTTTGGCAAAGGAAAGTAATTAAATAGAGGTGAAAAGGTTAAAAGGGGAAAGTTAATTGGAACAGAAAGAAATGAAGATCATCACCGGAAATATCAATGATGGGAAATGGTGAAAAAAAATTTGCTCTTTTTTTTTTGTTCCTTTCTAATTTTTTGGTTCGGATTATGTGATATATAAATTTTTTAAAATGTGCCAAAATAGTTTGCGCCAAATTTACACGGGTACAGACCAATAATTTAATGGGGCTATAAATGGGAAGAAGTCCAAGTGGGGCTGAATTTTTTTCTGACTAGCCTGTGACACCACGATTTTGGAATATGATGTAAATTCAATCAATTTTGTTAGTTGGAATGGAATTTAAGAGCTATGAGAAAAATAAATAAAAAGATAATTGTATATTTTTTTGGGCAAATAAGAGGGAAAAAAAAAGCATGAGATGGGTCTCTATCAAGAATCTCTTTTTAAATGGAGAACCAAACAAAGAGGGTATGATGTATGAACAGTAATTCTTGGCTGTGACCACTGTCCTATCCTAGCAGGCACTACAGTAAAATTAATGTAGCTGCCATAGTAAATTTACAATTTTGACCTTGAATCATATCTAAAATTTCCACTTTAGAAAAAGAGAGAGCTAAATTTCTATTTATGTACAAAACCCATTGGAGAGAGAAAAGGATTTGTTTAATTTATTTTCTAATGATGGTGAAGGATTAAATTATGTTATTTTTTGGATTTAAAATTGGGGGATATGATAGAGATAAAGATGTGGGTTGGGTTTGTGTGGTTATTAGAATTGATTATGTTAGATGATTATCTGTTCAAACTAAAATAGTTTATTAAAAAGGTGGAAAACCTGCCTGGCCTGGCTGGTTTCTGATTAGTGTCCAATTCTTGATTATCCATTTATTTATTCTTGTATTCTTTCTTTTTAAAATTGTATATGCAAAAGAAAAATAAAGAAAGAATCAATGTGATTTGGGCACCCCATTAGAGCTTTCAAAATTTTCTTGGCCGCCTAATTTATGAGTGGATTGAGCTGTACTTTCTAAGCCATTAGTCAAGACCACCAATAAATCATTATGCTAAACTATAAAAGGCATTAAAAAAAAAAAAGAAACTTCAAGTTTTTTATTATTATTTTTCGTTTTTTTTTGAAGTATTATTTAATGTTTTGAAAATGACAAATTCAAATGACTTTATTCATGTTTTTTTTTAATAAAACAGATACTTTATTTATGTTTTATACTAATTAATTGGGTGGGTAAAAAGCAATCCTAACTTCAATTACTTATGGATACTAGCAAATAAATAAACTACATTTATTTTGCAAAAAATAATTGTTAAAATTTTCCCTTTTTCGAAAAATGTATATCGCAAACAGTCAAAAGCCAATTGTACCACAGTAAGATTTGTTGATTAATATAAATACATATATACTCTTCTCTCTTACTATACTGTAGTGTTAATGCCTTATTTTATTTTATTTTTAGAAACTAATTTAATATTCAAAAATTAATACTTTGACATTTAAAATTTTAGCAAATGTGTACCATCTGCTGCCCAATAAACTGATTTTAATAGTAAAAAGACAAAACTATCCCTCATAACTAATTAAAAATGTTTTAAACAATAATATATTTCTTAAATTTAAGATTTTTTTAGTTGTTAGTTTTCAATTATTTTTATTTTTTTAATTTATATTTTATAGGAATTTTTAGCCAAAAGGCTGAATTTTGGATCATAGTTTACAAAATAGTCGTTTTTTAAACACTGTTAAAAAATAACTGAATTTTGAAAATTATTTTAAAAATGGATATTTTCGATATTTAGTATACCCAAATATATTGATTTATTTTTTTTATTGATTTAATTTTTCAAAAATTGATTTATTTTATATAAAAAAATAGATTAAATAAAAAATGGTCATTTGTCAAAATAAAATTATAAAACAACCATTTATTAAATAGGTGTAAAAATGGCCATTTTTAAATCGATCTTAAAAAAAAAGATCAAATCTTATAAATACTCTATTTTAAATTATCAGTGACACAAAAATATCCAGAGAAGGTAATTCAATCTTCATTACAAATAGAAGATAAACATTTGTAAATATTTAAAATGCAGTATATTAATTTGCAAAATGAAATGTCGGATTAGCTTTTGCATAAAACCTTATATTACATTATTATGTATAATTCTAATAATTTTGATAGATAATCAGTAATGATTATATCTCTCCTTAAATAAGAAAAAGGAATATATGAGGCTGATACTTTTAAATTAGAATATGTATATACACGGGCACCAATTCAGTATATATATTTTTTTAACTTATCTATAGGTGTTGTTTTGGCCAATTAAAATTAGCCACGCATATCTTTTCATTGTAAAAGGAGGAGAGAGAGAGAGAGAAGATAAATAATGATTATTTATTTTTATTTTTTTTTCAACTACTCAAATTATGGTAACCGTTAGATCATATGATCCAATAACTAAAAAAAACAAAACCCTATGAATTGGTAAAAAAAAAAACCTATGGATAGGTGAAAAAAAAAAAAACCTACTTGATTGGGAACCTATATATATATATGCATATAGAAAATAAAGCTATGTATATGCATAAAAAAAATTTGAACATAAATAAATATATATACATGTATACTACTTTATAAAAGATGTGCATGATAAATTTTAATTAGCCAAAAACGATACTTATATATAGATTAAAAAAAAAAAACCTACCGGATTGGTGCCCATATATATATATATATATATATTTCCATAACCTTCGAAAAATATTTATCAATCACTGGAGTTGTTTTCAGCACGTCACGAGGTATCTAGTATTGACATCTACTTTTTCCTCTCAAACGGGAAATTCTTCGGATTATATTGTCCTTCATAAACGAAAATGATTAAGAGGGTTCTCTAATTCTTTAAGTACTAATTAAGAGTAGAAAATGTACATGATATCTTTATGTACTATCTTTATGTTTGCGTCACTATTATCATTTATCATTATAATTATTTGATTTTGAACAATAATAAAGATTGACACAATCAAATATATTTTGCTTCCAGGGGTTGCATTCTTTCGAACTCGGTTGTCAAAGCTATAATATTTTGCATTTTTCTAAGATGAAAATACTTCATCAAGACATTGCTTTATTGATTGTAAAGGACTATTTTCTTTACTATAACAATGCAATTGGGTTTGAGGTGAGTTTATGTATAATTTGATGAATTATTTTCTTCATATGTTAACCCTAATTTTCGTTGGATTATATTAAACACATTCTGAAATTTTGGCTCTTTTGCTTACAAATTTATACATGGCAAATCTTGTCCGGCTTTGCTAATCTGATATGTCATCCATTTTAGTACTAGAATGGATACAGCAAAAGGACAATTAATTATGTATCTATAAAAACCCACATTTCTCCACTTATACATAATAAATATTTATTAGGAGTGCCTAAACTGACAAAATAAAATTAAAAATAAAAAAAAAGACAACAAATAGGATGTGGGGTTGGGTTGGGATGAGCTGTCCGACTGAGTTAGATGCTTTATCTGATGCTTACCTGCGCTGTCTATAGCTGCTTGCTGACCCTGGATTCATCTTATATATATGTGTATTACTAATTACTAATTACTATTACTGTTACTATTTACCATTTCATTCAAAAATTACGCACCACTGCTCCTCCTCCTCTCTGTCACCAATTCTCTTGCTCACCTAATCCAATCACTAGACCCCTTTAGTCTTAGGCTCTACTAACCCCAAACCCTAATCTTGTTTTAGAGCAAAGACCAAAGTTGACACGGTCATGTTATGTTAGATTAGAAGAATCCCAGAAAAAATAAAAGATAGAAAAAACCCCAAGTTTCTGCATTTTCAGACAGTCTGAACTGTCTCACAGGGAGGAAAGAGAANATCTATGAGGCATTCCTAGGGAGCAAAGCTAACTGGTAAAAAATTTGAACTCTTTCTTTGTGGGCCTTTCTATATTTGTTCAATGGGGGCACTACACTCCTATGAAAGGACAGTATTACCCTCCAGGTTTAGAACAACATGGGCGTTGATAGTACAGGACACTTTTGGGTTTTCAAGGCCCAAGAGTTGTGGAGAATGTCCAGGGTATAAAATTGAAGTGGTGCCCAAATATATGTATCGATGTATGTGTGTAATTTTTCCTCTTTTTTTCTCTCTCTTATTTTTTGTTCTAAAACTGAGTAATTGTGTGTGTGTGTGTTTTTTTTACACTTGCCAAAGAGATTTTAACATTCCCTCTTGGAAGATAGACTGAAGACCCCACGAGTGGGCTTTCTGGGTTCTGGCTTTCTTTCTGCTGCTTTTCTTTCCCTCGCAAGGCCCCCCACCTGCTTCTCTCTTTCTCTCTCTGTCAAATATCAATTTAAGCCTCTGTTGACCTACTCAAACAAACAAGACCCTTTTTTTTTCCATCTCTCTCTCTCTCTCTCTCTCTCTGTTCTTGAAGCTCAGGGAGCTAGCTAGAGAGACAACAGTCAATCCCAAAGCAATGAAAGAGAACCCCACATACTGTTAGTCTTGGTTAGGTCCAAAACAATCCCTGTAAGAAAAGATTTGATTATAAACTAATTTCTCACTCTCTACTCTCTCTCTCTCTCTCTCCAAAAGAAATAATAGTGGGACTTCGAGAAGGGAAGAGAAGATGAGTTAGAGAGAGAAAGAGATAGAGCTAAGAGAGAAGAGAAAGATGGGGTTGAGAAATCAGCCTTAGAAACACCCGAAAAAATATATATATATATATTAAAAATACAATCTCATCATCCAAAATTAAGCCCTTCCCCACCAAATGGACATAGCAGATTTGCAAAGCAATAACAAGCAGAACAACAACAACAACAACAACAAGAAGCTTCATCATCAGCAGCAGCAAAAGCAGTCATCGTCTTCTGCTTCTCAGTTTGTGGTCCCTTTTGATGGCAGATCTTCTAACCCTTTCATGGGCTCCATCTCCATCCAAGCAGGTCTCACTACCACAACTAGTACTCCCCATGGCCATGGATCAACTGCTACTCCCGCTGGTGGTGTTGCGGCTCCAGCTGGGTCTTCCTCCTCTTCCTCTTCTTCCTCCTCAAACTCGTCTTCCTCAACCTCAGCCTCCACCGCTCCGCCCCACCTCGTCGACGCCTCGCTCGCCATCGCCACCAGATCCGAATCCCACCCTTCCATTAACCGACCCGCCACTCTCGTCGTCGATTCCTCCGCCAAGAAGAACCAACAACAACAACAACAGCAGCAGCAGCAGCAGCAGCTCTCGATCGCGCCCACCACCGCTGCGGCGGCCCCCGTGAAGCGATCGACCAAGGACCGGCACACCAAAGTCGACGGCCGCGGGCGGCGCATCCGAATGCCGGCCACCTGCGCCGCCAGGGTGTTTCAGCTGACGAGAGAGCTGAGCCACAAGTCCGATGGCGAGACCATCGAGTGGCTCCTCCAGCAGGCCGAGCCGGCCATCATCGCCGCCACGGGAACCGGCACCATCCCCGCTAACTTCTCCACCTTGAACATATCGCTCCGGAGCAGCGGATCAACGCTCTCCGCTCCTCCTTCCAAGTCCGCCCCTCACTCCTTCCTCGCGACTCATCACCACCCTCACTACGACGAAGGTTTTGCCCACGCGGGCCTAATGGGTTTCCATCACCATCATCATCATCATCAACAACAACATCAGCATCAGCATCAGCAGCCGCCTCCGCTCATGACGGCCGATCAAATTGCCGAAGCCCTTCCGAGCGGAGGCGATAGCGGTGGAGGTGGAGACTCGACCGAGAATTATATGAGGAAACGCTTCAGAGAGGATTTGTTCAAAGAAAACAGCGAAACACAAGCCGATCAAGGCGGCGGAGGGTCGCCCTCGAATAATAACAAGAGCTTCAAGAGCGGCGGCGGCGGACTACAATTGCCGAAACAGCAGCAAGACGCGGCGGGATCTTCGGGGTTACTCCGGCCCTCCAACATGCTTCCGGCCACCGCCATGTGGGCCGTGGCGCCCGCTCCCACCAGCGGCGCGGGCAGCACGTTCTGGATGCTTCCGGTGTCCGCGGGAGGGGGTGTTCCGCCCGTGGCGGCGACCACTTCCGGAGCCGGGCCATCGGAGCACCAGATGTGGACATTCCCAACTCCGCCGGCCAGCCACGGGAACACATTACAGGCTCCGCTACATTTCATGCCGAGGTTTAACCTTCCCGGGAACCTGGAATTCCAGGGCGGGCGAGGGAGCACTAGTCCTCTACAACTGGGGTCCATGCTAATGCAGCAGCAGCAGCCGCCGTCGCAGCATCTTGGTCTTGGAGTTTCGGAGTCGAATTTGGGAATGTTGGCGGCGCTTAATGCTTACTCAAGAGCAGGTGGTGGTGGTGGTGGTTTGAACATGAATTCGGATCATCAGCAAAGCCATCCATTAGAGCACCATCACCAACATCAGCCTCAAGCTACCGATAGTGGAGATGAGGACCCCAATAATTCTCAATGACAAGTCAAGAGATTGAAATATTCAAGATATATATATACATGAAGTTGCGGTTAGTTGCTCTTGATTCTTATATATCTATATATATATATATATAAATAGCTTTCGATTCCTTCCTTCCAATTTTTACATTATATAGGAGTAAGTGAGTACTGGAGATTGCTGGGTTTGCTTTTGAAGATTTGGAATTTGTTGAATTTGTGATAAGTTGAGTGAGTGCTTGAAAATTAGTTTTTTCATGGATGACCCATCTGAGAAGATAGGTTGCTAGTTGTCATTGTAGCTTTGTTTGTTCATTTTGGTCCTTTTTCTTTTTTTTTTTTTTTTTGAATTTTCTAGATTGCTTTGAAGGAGATTGGTATGTAATTTGTTAGTTTTGGTCCGAAGGGACTGAAGAGAACAACAGGCAGAGTGAAATTTGTATAGGAGGATATCTGTTTGTGTTTAGTATTATTATTATTTGCTTCTTTTTTCTCTTTGTATTGAGTAAAAATTAATGGAAAACAAGGGGGAAAAAAAAAAATCTTAAAGAGAAAAAAATGAAAGAAAAAAGTTCAATAAATTCAGGAATAGGCGCCTTTCTCTTATTTCTTATCTTTGTCCACATTGTATAAAGTATCTCTTTTCTCTTTCTTCATGGTGGCAAAAAGCTAAAGCCAACAAAAGATCAGCTTTTCTTCTTTATGGATGGAAGAAGTTCCTTGCTACATGTGTTTAAAATTCCTGAAAATAAGGGGGAAAAAAAAACACTACACTTGTGAAGACAAAATTACATATAACTAATTAGTTTAGTAACTTTTATTTTTATGGCTTTAGTTTTTTTATAGGAGGGAAAAAAATAAAAAAGAACTGTTTGGAATTTGGATTTACAAGAATAGGAAATTTTCTCCAACCAATTTAATGTTTGATTTTATTTTACTGTTTGACTTTATGTAGTAAAATATTAGTTACAGTAAAAAGAAAGGTAAGAATGCGTGTCATCAATGGTAAGAGATTTTGTTTTGCCGTAGCAGTTTCTCTTTCCACTTTTGTCTTTGAAACTTTCTTAATTTAATTTAATTTAATTTACGTGATAACTAAGAATTGTTTTAGCTTGCCCATCAAGTTTTCCAAGAAGCATGTTTCATGCCTTTAGAAACATTTCTATCTGTATAAATACACTTTTAAATTCCAAAACCTCGAGGAGCAATGAAACGAAATTAAAGTGGGAAGCATTTTTGGGCACTTATTCCACTTGTTTGGGTAAAATTATTTGTACCATGTGGATATTTGTATCTCTATCTTCTAGATTTAGAAAAGGATGCCTTTGGTTTTTTTTTTCTTTTTTGTTTTTGTTTTTGTAGAAAAGAAAAAAAAAACAACGCAAAATTCAATGTTATTGTTATGAAAAAAATAAAAGGGTAGGAATAATCAATAAGCTTGGCTAGTATTGAAGGCAGGGACGTTGAGAGCTACTTTTGCTTTGACTTGTAGTTGTACATCAACTCAATTCAGATGACTTTCTCGTTTTGATTGCTTAATCATTTTTCTTTTCTTCCATTTCATTTATTTACGTTTTGTTGGGGTTTGCGATGGTGTCCTTGGTTGATTTACTATTTTACATTTTTTTTTTCTCCCTTGATTGAAGGTTTGGTGTTTATCTTAGTTTGAACCCCAAAAGATCTTCCTTTTTATTTGTTTTTTTTTTTTTAAAAAAAAAGAGGAATATCTTCACTTTTATTTATTGGATATGAAAAAGAAGAGTATTGTTCCATAGTCGAGTATCTATGAGGAGGCAAATAGCATTAGTTCTAAGTCTAACGGGTCTTATCCATTTTCTTTAGTCTTTACCAAGATTCTCTTTTCAAAAAGGGGTAATTTATACTTTATCACTTTGCCAGTGTATGATTTTTTTTGTTCTGCCTGATTCTACGAAATTTTTATGAAAAATGTTCAAACTTGAGTAATGTGTAGTTTAAAAATAAAAAATAAAAGGTACCCCACCGGATTATCCCGGGTAAAATCACTTGTATAGTATAAGAATGTGACATATCATTTTGAAAAATATATAAATAGCTGTGATCCCAATCTGTACAATGAACAAAAACTAATATGGGATCAATTTCAAAAAAATTAAATAACAGATTAGGGGGATCGAATCCCATCCCAATTGAGCCCAATAGTCCCCTCAAATTGATGCCTAAAGAGGTTTCTTTTAATAGCAGACAAAACTCAACTTTCAACCAAGTCATAAGAAATTTAAAACTATGATGTTTTATATAAAAGCAAATTTACTTTATTATTATCTTTCCGACCTCCAGTTTTCTGGAAGTGCTAGTGGAACACTAATCCCGTAATTTACGCAATAAAAAGATACATAATTCGGATTATCATATAAATATAATAATAAAAAGAAAATGCCTCAATTTAACCAAAATATATTAAACAAAAGTAAGTATTTTGACTTCTTGCGAGTGTGTTAAGAGAAATTGAAAAAAAAAAAGAGAGAGAGAGAAATTTTGATAATGTTGTTGTACTGTTTGGGGGAAAAGACACGAGGACTGGAGAAGGAGCTTTCATAATCATAATGAGAGGTAGTGATCTGTAAAGTGAATGAACGATCAGGATTGATTCGATTTTGGTCTGCGCCAATTGTCACGGAACAATAGTGCCTTTTAATAATCTAAATTATTATGCCACGCGCTTCACGTGATCCAATCATATGTGTGGTAAGTGCGGTTTTGGTAAGAGTGAGGAGTGAGAGAGCGCGTGGCGGAGAAAAGGTGGAAACACTGATTCCTTTCTTTCTTTCTCTCTCTCTCTCTCTCTCTTTCTCTCTCTCTCTCACATTTCCACACGTACCGAAGACCACACACACGGGCACACCTTATGATTGCTTTCAAAATTACCAAAAATCATTGTTCTTCCTTCTTTAATTATTATGTTCTTAACAATAAATAACATCTCGGTGCCAACTAAACAAAATTAAGGAAAAATATCAAAAAGCCTCCTGTACTATACGTTTAGCTTCGATAATGTGTCTTATGAAAATTAGAAATGTAAAATATATTTTTCTTGTTTGTCAAATTAGGTTAAGATTATCTAATCTATGAATTCGTTTTTTTTTTCCTTTTTCTTTTCAACCTTAAATCTAAAAAATAGCTGAAATAGGCAAATTCTTCATTGAACCTATAACCAAAATAAAAAAAAAAACCAAACTTATTGTAGTAATAATTATACATATATGTATATCTTTTGTTTTAATATGGGTGCTTGGTTACAGAGATAAGGATTGGACCATTTAACCAATTTTTGACTAAGAGTGTTGGATTGTTAGTGTTTTTGCAGTGTAATTTTGATGAAATCTAATGCAAGATATAATAAGTGAAATCGGTGTCAAAACCACCATTTTGATTATGGTGTTAGACAATGAAGTGAAACTTCTCCAATACATGGCCTAAAATGTTCTTACAGCTAATCTTGAATTGGCCTCATCAACAGAGAAGAAACTTATTCATCTATAAATGAACCAATGGTAAACCATTTTTCAGAAAACAATATAATTGGAGACCGACACTTGGGTAGGTCTCAATCACTTGAGATTCTATTCCAACTTGTTCTTTGAACTATAATCGAGTCAAGGAATGGCAGAAAAGGTACTAGGGATATGCATTATAGTATACACATGATCCAATAGGCCATACCGTCCAACTCTAAGATGGGTCTCTGAAAATAGTTATATGATGACACAGACGGGGATTCGAATCACGACAACGACCAACCAAATCGAATTGATTCCGCAGAAGGTTCTAAAAGGACATGACACTGAGGAAAAAAGGAAGTTTTTATGAAAGGACAAGCTCAAGAAAAGCAGTAAATATTTAGCTTCACAGTTGTTGAAGTCATTGATGAGAAACTCATTCAATCAAATAAGCCACCAGCAATTCTTTAATTATGTAGCAGAACAATTTAAGCTCATCTTTTAAAACAAGTTCATGGGTGTTACTCAATTGAGTTGCTGTACAGATTACACCCCATCTTTTGTCATTTTGAAAGCCAATGTCAAACCTTTCGTTAAACCTAATTTTCTATGTACATAATATAGAACAGGATACCTTGAAGCTGTCTCTTCTGATGCTTGATCTTTAAAGGGTTAGACTCAATTTAGGCATACATCTGTCTCCTGGTCTATCTCCACCATTATTCTGATGCATCAAAGACGATGAGGCCAAGAAGTGGTAATTAAAGCAAGCATTACCAACATTTCATATAAGCACACTGTATAATTTGGCTTGTCATTTCTGAATATGAGTAAGCTTAAGCCAAGTATCTCTCTCATTCCACTTTATTGTCTTTCAGCTGTTCACGAGGTCCCAAAGGGAAAAGCGACAAGACCCGCATCCTGTATATAACAAAATAAATCAGACAGAATAGCTCTTCCATAGCACTATCAGCACTAAAACATTACAGTTCATCACTTTCTTCCCATAGCTTAAGTGACAAGAATTTGTTTAATGTATTGACACTAAACACATCTGGAAATCTTATATAATAAGAGGTGCAAGAAGGATGAAAGCTTACGATATGGCATTAGCAGCTTTGAATATTGGAAGCCTTCCCAATCCTGCATCTTCTCCCCATTTATTTCTTTGAGAAGAGATAACTTTCTCAGCATCTGAGCCGGTTGCTGTCAGAACAAACTGGAAAGCACATTTTTTTTTTACTACCCACAGGAGAATGCATAAAAAAATTATAAAAAAATAAAAAATAAAAAAGAAACGATGAACACAATGGTCTTCAATTAAAAAACAGAAGGATGGTTAAGCATACCAGCGGAAACAGTATAGCCATAATACCGTATGTCACGAGAGGTGAGAAAAAGAGAACAGGAAGAACACAAGGACTTCCTGCAGAGCCAGTAAAAAACTTTTAAAATGTGATCTTGCTACATTGTCTATGGGGAATAGTGTAACACAAAAAGAAGACATAATGTCTCCAACTCCTTGTTACATGCTTCTAAACTCCATCCTCTATTAATCTTTAAGCCCAAAGACATGAAACATCTGATGCTGAACTCACAGGACCACACTATGATGACAACATGCATTTATCTACTATAGAAATACTCAACCTTGTTTATCTCAAAATTGGGGACAATATATTGAAACGCTGACATGCAGTTACTTAGTCAAATGAGTTCCACATAGCAAGACATGGCTTATGAGTTCAAAATCATGATTAATAATAATGACTAGTTTTATACTGAAGCTAATAGTAAAAGAGAAACCATGTGAAGCAAACAGTATGAGTTCTCATGTGAGATGGCATAAACTATTGCTAACCGCTAAGCGGAACCTGAAGTAAAACAGATTGAATCTATAACAAAAAAATGATTCAAAAACAATAGTAGTAAAAAGGTACTTTACCAAAACCAGCAAAGAATGCCCAGTTAGATTCAAAGAAGTTCAGCCTTTTGTCCAGATCTACTTGAGAAAGATTCCATTTGTACCTTACAAGCTCAAAGGTGAAATTAGTTTTAACTCTCTGCAATTGTTGGTGAAACAGGTTAAATTATTATTAAAAAAGAAAAAAGAAAAAAAGGACTCATCACGTACTCGAAACAGTAATAGGCATATATCCAAGAAAGAAGCAGAAACTTTAGCGCCCTCCCAATGTAAGGTACATATCCTGTCACAACAACCTGTATACACAAAACCATCAAATCTATCGTCAAAATGTGAAGACAACGCAAAAAGATCAACTCTATATAAGAGCTTATTTATTTATTTATCTTCCTTTCCAGAAGTTGCAAATAAGCATATCTGGTGATAAATTTTACCTAACTGGTAAATAAGCAGGAATATTAGATTTATTTTACCTCCAAGAAGAAGACGATCAAAAGAAGTAATGAATACACCTGCTCTCCTATTCCAATCATGACCCTGCAGTTAGGGGGGAAAATAGCAAAACTCAGAATGAGTATATTAAGACTACTGAAAAATAATTGAGAATTTAAGATCTACCTACAGACGGCTGTAAAAGATTTACTAATTAAAAACATAGATTATGAAAAATTTTCAATTCTTACCCTCCCAGGCCTCCATGTCTTCCCACATGAGCTGTGTTTTGCAAGGGCGATTTGTCTTCCTGTCCCAAGGGATCCACTTTCATGGGATCAGATCTCTCTGCAGCAGCAAAACCATGCTCAGCAATGTCGTTGTACCTGGATTTAATATTTAAGATAGATGAAGAAAAGAAAGAAAGATTAACGTTGGGGAGAAAATTGTGTGCATGACTCAAGTAGAAGTCAATCTTGTTGTCACTTAAAGTGTTGATGGAATGATTTGCTGTTTTCCACTTGAGATAAGACGCTACAAACTTACTTAAAATGATGGAGAAACACTAAGGTTTGAAATTTGGTGATCAAACTAAAACTAAAAGATGAAACAAAGGTGAGGAAGAAAATAGTCAAATACCACATATTGCTCAGGATAAGGCTGAATACATACAATGGGTAGAACCATGTGACCTGCAAGTAGTAACCAGTTGAATTGATTCACTAAAGTATTTCAGAAAATTTGTAAGTGAAAATAATTCAATTATTAGGGGGAATAAAACACTTTTAAGGAAAGTGTTATTCCATTGAGAAGACCATACGGCATAGCTACATACAGGTCATATTAGCAGGTTTGCTAAATATGGTAACACTACAAATCCCTGGTACAACTAACAAGGCATTTCCTTCATTTCATTTAAACCAAATTTCCCTGACAAGCATGTCTGGTAAAGAAATCCCAATTCAAAGTACATCGAAGTGGTTTAAAAAATTTGCATAATCAAGATTACTAGGTGAAGAATTTGATTATCAACTGGTAACTACATACTTACATAAAAGAGTCGTATGAGTCCTAAACGCAAGAACGAATAAAACTCTAAAAGACCACCAAAAGAGCATAATTCTTGAGAATTGAACTGTGAGCAGTCATCAGGTAATATCCATTGCAACGTTGGGATAATGACTGAGTTTAGGATAAATATACTGCACAAAAAAATGGATTAAGATTTCTTATCAACTGACTTAGGCATTAAATAACAAGCAATCCTGCTTCAAAAGTTCATCTCCAAATAATCCCAAGTCAATAGATTGAAAATATAGAAAATTCAATAAAGTTTATCAACTATGTAGCTTCTGTAAGTAGTTCAATCCAAATACTTCTATAAATTGAAAATATCTATAAATCTAGAGTAGGGAGACAGAGATGTCAATACATTTACATTACCTCCCTAAGAAAATAAACCCATTTAAAAGGAAACATTGACCAGTGCGTATCAAAAGCTTCCTTGACCTGCCCACATGTTAATTTCTCATCAATTTTCTCGTCAACCAAACAGAACGTAAAGGGCAATTCTTAGAATCCAAAAAGCAATAATTAAGAGAGAGAGAGAGAGAGAGAGAGAGTTATAGAGTTAGAGAGCCACCTGAGGCAGAGAATTGGAACGCGATGAAGACAACAGGCTTCTCTAAAGCCCTCAATCCAAAGCAAAGACGCTTCACACAGCTTTGCTATCAAAGCCATTACCAAGGCCTTAATAGCTTCCATAACCATAACCATTGTTGATCAAAGTTGAAACTCCGAAAGCGAGAGAAATGGATAGAGATGGAGAAAGAGAAACAACAACACGGAGGAGGGGCGCAGTAAAATTACTTATTTGGGCCTCTGGTAAATGGGCCCCATTGGAGCTCCGACCCGAACACCTGACGACGGCACCGCGAGCTGTGTTATGCGTTATGATCACGCCACGTGGAGAAGTCGTGGCAGCGTACGACGCAAGTTTGGGTGTCGTTTTTCTAGAGATATGTACAACCTTCCCCAAAGGCAAAGGCAAAGGCAAAGGCAAAGACCCAACTCTGGAACAAAGAATCGAATTTTGAGAGAGAGAGAGAGAGATGGCGCAACAGAGCAAAGAGCCGTGTAAGAAGGAGGCTTGCGACATTCAAGCTTGTCTCTCCAAGAACAATTTTCTTCCTCAAAAGTACGTCTTTTTCTTGTATTCATTATAATTTCACATATATTTACACTTTATACGCCGTTTGGTTTCAGAGAAACGTAAATGGAAGGCTTCAGTTTTCTGAATGTTCGTTTTTTTTTTTTTTTTTTCAATTTTCAAATTGATTAATCATTCGATCCTTCGCTAATGTAGTATTATTTTTTTCTTTTATAGTAGAACAAAGTTAATCGAATGTTACTGATATATAGCACAGGGAATTCAGTTCATTTTAATAATACAAAAAATTAGCCCAAAAATTGCAAGAATCAGAGGGAGAATTTATGGAGCATAAATCACAAGCTGGAGAGGTATGTTGCATTGAGTAGGTCCCAGTCTTTGGATAATAGTTACCATATTCCATTATTGCTCGAGGACGACCACAAGCTCTACTAAGTGAAACGTAATCCTAGTAAATACTAATAGGAGTTTAAAACATTAGTAAGCTTAATTTGTTGGTCATATATAACAATAACAGGATTTATAGATTGAAACTTCATAGCGGTGCAAGTGGGCATATGTTTAGATTCACCATCTCGATTTTGATGGATGGTGGAGTTCTAAACTTATGTAGGAAATGCAATGCACAATGGTATTTAGAATTTTATGGAGGTTCTCTTTTTGACATTGATCACCAGTAGTGGCATATCCCTTGTTCATAGATAAGCATGCACTTGGATTAGTAACAGCTAGCGTTCTATATGTGATGTTAAAATTATTTGTTCATCAAATCTTGATCATGCCCTCCTATGGCAGGTGCGTTACTGTGATTCAAAAGCTGCAGTCATGTTGTGAGAAATGTGATTACAACTCCACACACTGTGCTTCTGTGGCTGGTCTCCTTAAGCAAATTTCCAAGTAAAACCGATCCTCTCTTTCTTCAGACTGACTATTATTAACACCGGCCGTGGAGAGTTGAGGAAAGCACCTTTTTTTTTTTTTCTTTCTTTCCCCCAAGGGATGCTAATTCTCAGTGGCTGGTGAAGCTGGTTGGTGTGACGAAGAGGAAAATAGAAATTTTCACGAGATACACTATCATCTGAATAAATTGTGGAAAAAGCTTTGTGATGAGGATTGCTCACTAACTGGTGAAAGAAACAGGGATATTATTTTGTATTTACTCGATATAAACAATCTATGATACATTGATTGTGATGCATTAAGATGCACCATGCATGCATCAGTTTCTTGCTTTGGAAAAAAAAATAATAATAATAGATTTGCAAATTGCAAAAGTCCGCATCGAATAAGAACAGTGTTTTTTTTGTCCAAAAGCTATATCTCAATCTTTTTTGTTCTTTTAAAGTATGGGTGTATATATTGTTAATTAGTGTGACTGAAGAACTCGTCAAATCCCATATTACTGAAACATTGAGTACCATTTAGTTTTGAATCATTGGTGCTTTGTCCTGATCATCTCTGATCCTTAGAAAAAGTACTAGATAGATGGAAGAAGTACTGGGTTAAACTGTAACTTTCACCATCGCATTCACAAATCAATAAACAAGAACCCGAAGTTGCAAACAAGATGTTTATAAAGTCAAACACGGTGCCTTCTTCAGCTGTTAGAACACTATGAAACCTGTGGCTCTAAATCCATCCAAGGGAGTGAGTCGCTGATACGGTTTGTGTACTGGCGAAACTGCAACCACCAACATGCACAAGATTAGAACCAGTTCTAGTTAAAGTGGTAAAAATGATCCAACAAAACATCAATGCGTACAAATAGATACAGAAATAAAATGCTTAAACCGATATAAAGCCCTACTACTAAGTATCAAAGTTCTATAATGTCTCGAACATGTAAAGGAAACTGCATCCTGTAGAGTGTTGAATTAGTCAAGTAGAAATGGCATTAACTTATCCAAACAAGGACTAGAAACGACATTTAATAAGCAGTGTACCTCTTTGACAATCTCCTCACACTTCAAAAGCAACTCCTGCTGTTTAGCCGCTCCAAATTCTTTTACCGATGTAGTTTTTGAAGTTATATCATCCACCTATGAATTACAACAAAGACATTACAATGTTAAAATATCATACATGAGGTGAAAAAAGCTTGTACCCAGTAAGGGAAAAGCACCTCTGCTACTACAGCTTCGACACTCTTCTGTCGAGCTTCGAGATTACGCCTCTTAGATTCCACCTCCAGTTTCACTTGATTAAACTCTTTAGTAGCCTCCTCACACCTGAGATCTCTTTCTTTCTCTAACTGCCTTTTAGACTCCTCCAACTGTTCCACTGGATAAAGGGAGAGAGAAGGCTTAAGACCATCTTTTCTATACCCAACTGTCTTATATCAACTAATTCAATGTTGGCTAAAGCTCTCTACTTGCTTCAAAACTTCCAAAGAAAATCTAATAAACATAATTGAAATAAATACCTTTTCCCTGCCGCTCCAGCAATTTGGCCTCTAGCGACTTGTCCAATACTCCCTCATCACTTAGTTTAGCTTTTAAAGACTTATAGTCTTTATCCACAGATTTCGCAGAGTTTACCTGTTAAAGCCGCCTACTTTGTAAAATTTTCTAGTCTGGGCAATAAAAACTTGCGATTTTGTGAAGATCAATTCTCATTGCTCAAAAGCTTTAAAAATTACGAGGTCATGACTCATGAGCTTAAACTTATCACCTCCACAAAGAATAAAACAGTATCATTAAACCACAAAAAACACATAATTTTCAGCATGTAAGGGTCACAACAACAATGTTTACACATAAAATAATAACAAGTTTCAAGTAAATCTGAAAAGTTAATAACCAAGTAACAGAAATCAATTCATAAAAACAATTCTACCCCAAAAAATCTACTAAAAAAAATGAACAAGTATATGTATATGAACCTGCTCCTGTATAGCCTGCATTTGAGCAAAGTGCTTCGTCATTTTCTTGAAAACCTGTGAAAAATCAGAGGAAGACCAATAATCAACTTCAGAATTTGCCAGGGTATCCAGTCTATGAGTTCAACTATTTCTGTGTCTGAAATGCACGTACATTTATGTTTTTCTTGTGATGTGCTGCTGCCAAATATATAAATCAAGCAAACTGCAAACAAAAGGTTTAACACGGTGCTTAATTACCTTTGCATAAACCTCAGCTATGGCAGTCTTTTCCTGAAAAGATTGCATTGCCAATCTTTCACTATTCTTTGCCTCCTCCCGAACAGATTTCTTCTCCTCTAGAGCTCTCTTTAAGAAAATAAATGAAAAGATCATACTAATGTGTTACTCAAAAGAGAAACAGATGAAATCTGGTTAACAGTGGAAACAAATATAAACCCAAACTGCAAATATTGACATACCAATTTACAACCCTCATGAAGAAACCTCCTTGTAATGACCAATGTGAACATCCCTAAAACTTGAGGTTTAGATTAAACATTGCCTTTTAAAAATGACTATGATCATTTCATCCAATGCACTGCACAGTTTTTACAAAAGAATAGGACAACAATACCCATTGACATCTTCCTAAAACTGATTACTTCTTTACATCCCCATACAATTGCTAATTATTTTGAGTTCTCACGATAGTTTCCAGAGCAAGATATCCTTCACTCTCAAAATTTCTCTCCTAACAAAAATTCTTAACTATGCTCTTATTTAGCGGCTAACTGCTGCACGTATATTATCTTTTCATACTATATGTGAACGGCTATAATGTAAAGAAATNACCTGCAGTTTATCTGGTGATTGGACAATCTTTGAGCGTAAATTCGCATTTTCTTGGACACTTTGTACCAGAGCAAATTCAGCACTAGAAATCTAGACACAGAAGAGGGGAAAAAAAAAGAGAGGAAGTATAATTCAAAACTAAATTAAATAACAGGAAATCCAATCTGCATAGTAAACTTGGAATGAAATCATTCGAAGAATTTAGAAACAGCCTTATCATGTTACAGTAATCTTAACATACAAGGAGAACCATGATTCCACATAAACGAAGGATTAACTATAAATCAGGAGGAAACAGAGGGATGTATATCCAAGAAGACCGACAAAATGAGGCATAACATGCTAATGGTTCAGAAAAAATTATACATATCTCAATCAATCTGACTAAAGCAAAACAAGAGAAAATACTAGTCAAATCTGTCAATACCATCTTTGCAAACAGAACCAAGGCTGAGTCTTACATAAAATAAAGGATTAGTTCTAATTGAGTATACCCAGGAAGTCCAAGAGCTACATACAGATACAATCTATATTCGAATATAATAAAAGTATTAAGCTATGAATGTAAACATTGGTAAGCATACTAATTCAACTTGTATGCTTGTTGGTATCATCTAGGTAGGTGCAAAGTGAAAAATTGAAAATTAAAGCCACTGCATGTAAATCCACAAATCATTATAGGGCCTTATTTTTAAAGTTGTTTTCCAGTCTGTATTACTCAGTGATGGAAAAATTATCAGATGGCCCAGCAGTCAAAAATCCAACCTTCTCATCCATCTCCCCGGTCTTCTCCTTCAGTTTTCTAAAAGAGGTTCTCAACGACGCCTGTTGACCGTTAAGGCTCGCAATGGTTTGGTGCAGTTCCTTAACCTTGAAATCCACCTCTTGAACAAGAGGTAACTCCATTTCTCTTGCTTCATTGTGGTTTGCAATCTCCGCGTTCAACTGGAATCAAAGCAATTAGGAAAACCAATTCAACGAAGCACGAAATTAAAACTTTTTACCTCTTCCGCATACCTCGGAAATCTTGTCCTCCCATTCTTTACGCTGTTCCTCCAAAAGTGTTAGTTCATTAACAATCGGGGATAAGAGTGCCATTTTAGTCTCTCTGAGATCGGAAAAATACCAAGACAAATCATAAGAATGTTAAACCAAAACACAACAGGAGCGCTTGTTACATACAAAGATGTATATATGTATGACTCACTTGTGAAGACAGAAATTGAGAAGTGCACTGACAAAGTACTCGGTTCGGTCCACATCAGGTTTGATGAGATCTTTGAGAGTAAACCTCCTAGGGCATGCCAAGGAGGCCACAACTTCCTTGATCCTGTTAAACAACTTGACGGTCCTGACCGAGTCCAAATGAAGGTCCGGATTTTCAAGCTGCTCTAGAGCAGCAAACTCCACCTGCTCATGATCTTCCCTGCACATTTACACATTATATCATGTCATAATAACCAACAAAAAGAAGAAAAGGGATTCAACATCAATTGGCTGCCAGTCATAGACTTAGAGGAGTCGATTATTGATACCGAATGTAATGTGGTTTAATATAATTGGGGATTTCCAATCCCTAAATAATCAAATAATTAACCAAACATGCATTTATTTATTTATTTATTTTAAATAAATGTAACGAAATGAAATGAAATGAAATGAAAGATGAAAGATAAGATAGGGTAAGAAGAGAGAGATGAAAATAAATAAATAAATAAGTAAATAAATACTCGTGAAGGAAATCGAGGTAGATCAAGATGCGGGTGTAGAGGTCGGAAACGAAATCGGGACTGGGTTTGAGGAGGTCGTGCTCGGATATGGCCACGATCTGAGCTTCCCCCAGTATATTCACTATCTCCGCCCGACTCAGCCTCGGGTACTCAAACTTGGACATTTTTCTACTTTTTTTTTTTTTTCTTTTTTTTTTTGTGCGTCTTCGCCTTCGATTTATATGTATGAAATTTTATTATAGTTACACACTCAAGTCTCAACTCACACTTCTTGAAAACTCAAAACTGGAGGAACAAAATCCCGACTTTAACTGTGCCGCTGCCAAGGCGAGCGTTTCGCTTTCCCGCCCGCCCCTTGGCGATTTGATTTTACATCACTGGCTTGGCTTTACGGCTTTACCCCCAACTCCAGGGCCGAAATCCCCAAACCCAAAACAAAATTGTCTTTATTATCCTCTTCCTTTTACTTTCAGTTTTCGCTTCTACGCTTCCCGCCCATAAGACATAACTCAAATTGGCATATTAATTTTTTGCCCATTTGCAAAACGGCATCTTTTAGATAAGTCCTTTAATAACTAGTCTTTTCAAAAAAAAGAGAGAAAAAAAGAAAGGGTAATTTAGGAACTAGCCTTTTTTAAATTACAATTTGAGTTATACGTAATAGAATGCCCTTCAAAGACCGATATATCATATTATTAATGAAATTCGGGCAAATGCGTAACTTCTCATTGTGAATATCATATTATTAATTTTTACTTCGTATTTTATAATTTAAAAAACGAAGACTCTTATGCCATGCTTTGATGCACTTTTAACTTTTTGTTTGTACAAATTGAATTTTGAAATTTTAAAAATTAGAAACTTGCTTGCTAATGCTAACACACTAGATCACTTTTAATTATAAAAACAAAAAACAAGCATGCTTGGTAACTATAAAAATTAAGACTCATCACTCTTGATTGAGACTAGACCACACTACAATATTGAATATAAACACAGTGTCAAAGCTTTATTTATGAATTTCTAACAAAAACCCTTGGAATTCTCTAGGATCGCAACTGGATAATTTTAAATGTACATAGTTTTTCATTAACTAAGAGTCCTGAAATCTTGTGATATTTACTAAAAGAGAATGCTAAATATATTTTTTTTTTTACACCCTTCAGTTTCACTGTTTAACACGTGAATTCTACTATCTAGTTTAATATTTTAATAATATAACAAATTATAGTAGAATCCACGTGTTAAACAGTGAGATTAAGATAATGCAAAAGAGAGTGTAAAAAAGTGTTGCTAGCATTTTTCTTTCTAAAATAAATATAAAGACAACGTACCGATGTGAATATAAGTGTCATAACACGCAATAAATTTTAAATTATTTTATTAATTATAAATAGATTGTCATAAAAGAAATAATCATTACTTTTAGGACATAATCATGTTTAATATGATTTTTTTTTTTTTTAGGAATATGTTTGTCCTAGATCATCGGGTACGGATACGTGGGGTTGCGATCATAGACGCTCTACATCGTGTAAATGGGTTGGCACAAGACAAGAGTCTACGGTACAAATAGACCAAAACCCACTCGATGGTGTATTCGGCGGACGTGATTTTTTTGTTATTCGAATGAAATTTCATTTATATTTATTTAAAAAAAGAAAAAGAAGAAAAGAAAGAGGGAAGAAATCCCTCCTTCCATAGATTTATAGTTCCATTTTTTAAGAACGAAGTAGTAATTATCGCATAATTCCAATTCCTCTTTACATTAGGCATTAGGTAAACGTGTAATCAATACCACTGATTTCAATTAGTGAATAGCCCTTAAGTTAACCAACCAATTGACTATCAGTTTGTTTCACTTGTTTAGCTCCACAATTTTATTTTATTTTATTTTTTGAAAAGAGCTCCACCATTTAAAGTACTAGGCAAAAACCATTTTCTTTTCTTTATGATGAAAAAAAAGATTTTCTGATCGTGTTAATTACGAAAGTAAAAATTATTGCAAGCCCTCAATGGCATATTATAATAGACGTACTAGCTTTAATTGTTTAGGAAATTGTCGTGGTCGACTATTGTGACACACACAAGTACAGCCATAGGTGACCCGTGTGGCATTTTGGGTCCATTGAGATTTCATGTTGCCATCACATGTGAGTGAGATCAAATATAGAGATTTATGTGTTATTCTGAAATGTTCCCATGTTGTACAAACTACAAAATATTGAATATTGAGAAAAAACAGGAATGTCATAACCAAGATGGTTCTCAAAAACTTGTTGCAAAGTGTCCAAAGATTATTGCATAGACTAATTAGTTTTGTTCCATTAAAGAAATTAACAGAGGATTATCATCTTCTTTTAATACATGTGATGAAAAAATGGACAACTTACGAATCATTTACAAAAATAGGACTTTTATTGCTGTGTCATTTAATGAATATTTCGGAGTTCCAAAATTAACCTTGACTCAACCGTAGTAAAAATTTTTTGACCAAGTCCAAAAAATCAAAAGTAATGGAGGCAGTGCCGGGAAGATGGCCGACCATATTCGAATGTGGTCGAACCTAGTTAAAAATTTTCGTAAGAGGTCAAAATTCTCTGGCCATCGGTTGAAAAACGATCGGAATAACCGGGAGAGGCGGCCAAACAAGTTCGACCAAGGTAAAAAATTTTCGACCCTAGTCAAGCGGAAGCACCGCTGCTAGGGTCGAGATCGAGACCAGTGGTGGTGGCTAAAATATTTTGAAGTTTGTTCAATAAATAAGATATCTAAATAATTTTACACGTGTGACATGACAATTGGGGTTAACTTTGAACCAACTTCTTATGCACCTAAATTAAAATTTTTAACTAGCTATTTAAAACATGAAAATTGCGTGTCTTAGCTATTTAAAACATGAAAATTGTATATATAACATACACAATGTAATTGGTCTAACACTATAGGTTAGATGTGTCAGATGAAAATTTAATTCATTGAATTCAAAGTTCAGACTAATTAAATCACCACCTTGATTAGGTCAGTCCCTTTTTAGTTAAGAATACATGGATATTATTATCAGCGTAAGTGAACTGGAAACACACAAACAAAATATGAACAATTTTTTTTTTTGGAAAAAAAAAAGATAATTGGAATATAATATAGGCCACTAATTTGTGATCGTTTGATCGAGTGAGGCATCACTTTCCGATAAAAAGGACAATTAAAACAAAAAGTAAGGCATCACTGTCATTTCCAAAAAGGTAAGACCAATTAACCGAATAGAATAACCGATATTCCAACCAATATTTGCTAATGTGGTTGAAATGAAATTCTAATTTGGATTACTGACACCATTGGTGAAAAATAATAATTTAAGCACAATGTTTAGTTGTTTACAACTAGACAGTTCATTTTCCCCCTTTTTTTATTGATTTTTTGCCATAAGACCCCCTTTTTATTGTAAAAAGAAAATTAGACATGTTTATTTGTATTTTTTTTCCTCGAAAAATAAAACCGCATATTCTTTGAATGACAAAAATTTATTCATTATAAGTAATTATTTTGATGTAAATTATTATCTGCTACAATTTACAAGATCAAATTATCACTTATTACATAACACCAGCGCATTTCACTATTTCAGTCATTTTGCTTTTTTTTTTTTTTATAAAGCCAGTCATTTTGTTAATTAATGGGCTTTATTTTAGTTTTCATGAAAAAAGGATCAGAAGTCTATTTTTGTTTGTAGAAGAAACAAGGGATAATAACAAAAATATCCACTAGGTTTTGATGAAACGCTCAATGTATCTCCTCAGTTTTTATAAATTATAAAAATATCCTATCTGATTAGCAAATTAATACAAATTTCCCTCATATAGCTTACTGGGTCAAAATTAACAAATAAAATATCAAAATTACCCTCTCTCTAAACTTGTAACAAATAATTTTTTTTAAAATGACCAATATACCATTACGTAAATACAATTAAATAGCTAAAAAAATGAAAAAGTTTATTTGAAAAAACTATACAAGACTTTTCTTCACCAAATCTTTTTATTCTTAATCATTTTTCTTTTTCATCCACCACTATTTTTTTCTTCACTAATACTATTTATTGTTTTTTAAGTAATATTTGTTTTGTTACAAGTTTAGAAAAGGAATAATTTTGACATATTGTTTGTTAATTTTGACTTAATAAGCTATATGGGTGAAATTTGTATTAATTTGTTAATTAAAAGAGATATTTTTATAATTTACGAAAGTGTTCATCAAAACTCATGAGATATTTTTATTATGATAGAAACAAAGAACGGATTTTCACCAAAAGAAAAAAGAAATTGTTTATAACTATTTTTTTTCACCAAAATAGTTATTTTTATATAGATAAGGGACAACCAAAAAAGGAAAAAGAAAAAAAAATAGTTAATTGAAATTGAATTGACACATAGAGGAACAAAATGAGCAATAAAAGAAAAAGAAGAAGAGAATAAGATGGAGTGTAGTATTCATCAACCGGAGTCGGAGTGGAGTCATTATTTGGGTAAATTCCGATTTAAAAGCCAACCAAAAAAAGAAGGCACACTCTTTCTCTCTCTAAACACACTCTCTTTCTCTCTCTCTCTCCTCTCTGTATTTCCGATCCAAGAAATCTCACAGCTGTACACACCTATTTCAGGCGCCGACAAATTTCATCACTTTTCTCGCTCTAAATCTCTCTCTCTCTGATCCCGAAACCCAACTCGGTCCTTCTGCCCAGGCCGAGTTCGGACTGAGTCGACCACACCCTTCGTTTCAGTTTAAGCCGCCCAAGCCCAATAATGGTGGTTTTATGATACGCAGCACTGACTCGGTGGAGGAGGCCTAGGGTTTGGTTTGGTTTGGTTTGGTTTTGGTTGTTTATTCTTCTTCTTCTTCTTCGGTCTTTGTCATGGCGACTACTCCCAGTTCGAGCTGGAGAGACGCCTACAAGGGCATGTCTTCTGACAACATCAAGGGCTTGGTTCTTGCTCTCTCTTCTAGCTTCTTCATTGGTGCCAGCTTCATTGTTAAGAAGAAGGGCTTGAAGAAGGCTGGGGCTTCGGGAGTCAGAGCCGGTAATGCTAATAATTTAAAATCATCAAATTTATTGTAATCTGGATTTGCAATTGTTGAGACTGAGATGAAACGAAAGTAATTTTGGGTGTTTGATTTCGTGGGTCTTGTTTGTTTTTTTCATTATCTTCGATTTTGAGTATGAATTGGCTGGAATGGGAAATGAGTTGGATTGTCAATGCGTGTGAAACTTGGAGTATTAGGTTGATATATTAGTGGATTTGTGTGGTGAGGAACGAAATGTAGAAGGAATTGTGACTTTGATATCAGATGCATGTTACTACTATTTCATGATTTTGGTATAGATGGGCCATAATGGGAATTGGGAATTGTGTTGATGGACAAGATATCTAATCCAACGTTGTAGCCTAGTAGTTTATAAAAAGGACATGTCAGCTCTGTAATTTGGCATGCTACGGTGGCGACTTATGCACATATCGTTTCTGGTACTAAAGTAGTGACTTGTTGTGGATCTGCTCTGCCATTTCAGCAGTTGTTGCTATTAAAGTTCAATGCTTGCTTACTCATGTCTGCTCTACCATTTCAGTAGTTGTTGGTATTAAAGTTCAGTGCTTGCTTACTCATTTCTGATTATATGTTCTTAGCTTATGATAATGTGCAACCGGAACCGTTTGAGAGGTCCATAAATTGTTCTCACTGATCTCTATGCAGGTGTTGGTGGATATTCTTACTTATACGAGCCACTTTGGTGGGTGGGCATGATAACAAGTGAGTTCCATCCTGTTATGTTATTCATCAGTTCAGTAGTGTTTATGTTTCCTCTTCCAATGTAGTCGATTGCAAAGGTATTTTATAATTTGGGGTTCGGTCGATGCTGAGCAGTACCAGAGACAAAACTTCACTATTACAACAGCATTTGCTGCTTGTGCATTTTTATCCAAAGGCAATAAAATAAGTGCTTAATACATCTAAAACAATGGCATTGGTTATTTGTGGGGAGGGGGTGACTGGTATATAAGGCCGTTAGTTTATGCCCTGCTACTTGTTGCCTGTTTGAGTTGCTTATATTATACAAGTTTCGTCTAGAACGGGATGCTGATGGGTTTCCATTTTGGCAGTGATTGTTGGAGAAATTGCTAATTTTGCAGCTTATGCATTTGCACCAGCTATACTGGTTACTCCTCTTGGTGCCCTCAGCATAATTATCAGGCATGTTTCATAAAAATTATAGGTAGCATAACATTATGGGCCCTTTGGTTTCAAGTGCTGATAATCATTTTATATGCAGTGCTGTACTTGCACATATTATTTTACGGGAGAAACTTCATATTTTTGGAATTCTTGGTTGTGCTCTATGTGTTGTGGGTTCTACGACGATTGTTTTACATGCTCCTCAAGAACGTGGAATTGAGTCTGTGACAGAAGTTTGGGATCTTGCCATGGAGCCAGGTATAGTCTTGTCTGCTACCTTACATACGCACATTCATGTTTCATTATGATGAAAAATGGTGGATTTATATGTAGTTTTTTCTGAAATATGCTCAATACCTACCTCTATTTTTGCAGCTTTTCTTTTTTATGCGGCCTTGGTCGTAACGGCTGTATTTATACTTATATTCCACTTTATCCCACTGTACGGCCAGACACACATAATGGTTTACATTGGAGTTTGTTCCCTTGTTGGTTCTTTGTCGGTATGTCTCACTATTTAGTTATTAACATATGATTTATTTGCTTGCTTGCTTTGCTCGTGTAATCTCTTCTCTAAGTGTTTTTTATATTAAAGCTTTCTTTTGACAGGTCATGAGTGTTAAAGCGCTTGGAATTGCTTTGAAGTTGACATTATCAGGAACAAATCAGCTTATATATCCCCAAACCTGGGCCTTCACTGTAGTTGTGATTACTTGCGTTCTTACCCAAATGAATTATTTGAACAAGGTAATTTATTCTTTCTTTTTGGCCCTCCTCTCTTTATTTTGTTTGAAAAATTTAATTGTCCAAGCTTGTGAGGCACGGAGATAATGCATTTTTGAATTGCTTCTGGAATAATTTCATCTGTTCCTAATTTTTTTTTGGGTAAAAACTCAACTGATAAGAGTGGTAATGATTTTCATGCTTCCAAAAGGACCGGAGTAGGCTTATAATAGAGAATACATTTTAATTTCATCTATTATGTGTAGTTTTCTTTATCGAGATACATTGTTTACCCTTATTTTGATGTTATTGTTCTACAATGGCTTCTCATTGCAGGCACTTGATACTTTCAACACAGCTGTTGTTTCTCCCATATACTATGTTATGTTCACGTCACTAACTATTTTGGCTAGTGTTATCATGTTTAAGGTATTTCTTTCAATGATCACATCAAAACTGTCTTTATTGCTTTATTGGTACGATTTGATAAGTTAATTGAATGATAAACTTCTGGTGTGAAAACCTTCTAATACTTCCTATCACTACCCAGCCTCTATTTAATACTTCTAATTTGGGAGCAATTAGGTGCTAGTATGTATTCTTTTGGTAGTTATTCTCATTAATACATCCGTATATGATGATGAGATACATTAGTTTACTTCTTGTTTGTGCTCGTATAAATATTGTATTTGCCGTTAGATTTGTTTGGGAGTTTTCTTGTTTTGATATGTTCACTGGTCAATCAATTGGATAATATCTTCGTGGAAATGGAGTAAATAATAATGTATCATTTGGGATGTAAGGAGAAAGAGCTGGAATATTCTATATATACATATAGGTTGCCAATCCGGTAGGTCTTTTTTTTTTTAAATCTATCCATAGGTTTTTTTTTTTGAACCGTAACGGCTATCATAATTTGAGTAGTTTTAAAAAATAATAATAAAAATAAATACCCATTATTTAATGTTTTTCTCTCTAATCTTTTTACCACGAAAAGACGTGCATGACCAATTTTAATTGGCCAAAACAATATAGGTAAAAAAAGAAAAAAACCTACTGGATTGGTGCCCATACATATATATTATGGATGTAAAAGAAATTTTGTGAAATGTAAATTGTTGGTAATTAATTTTCGTTTGATAAAGTTTGTCCTTACCTTGTTGATCCTGTTTGCTTTTCAGGATTGGGATAGGCAAAGTCCAACCCAGGTTATCACGGAAATGTGCGGGTTTGTGACTATCCTCTCAGGGACTTTCCTACTTCACAAAACAAAAGACATGGCTGACGGTACACTCTTTGAATCATTGTGAAATTTTATATCAACCCATAATCAAGTTATCTATGAGTAATTCTCGCCTCCCTAATCCTATTGGGCTCTTGCGAAAAAATCTGAATGCACAAAGATTGTGATTTTTGGCATTCTGAACGTTGGTTTAATAATGTTTTCAAATCATGTGTAGGGTCAACAACATCGATGTCCACACGACTGCATAAGTACTCAGAAGAGGATGGGTTTGGTGCTGAAGGCATACCTCTTAGACGGCAGGAATCCATGAGATCACCGTGAATGTATTATTCTTTAAGTTGACTCTGCCTATTCAACAAAATTGCATACTTCTGTGGGGAGGGACATTTTGGTATAAGGCTATGAGCTATTTGGCACACTTGTGTTCATCTTTTATCTTGTCCCACTTTACCCCGGCATTAGAGAAGATGGGTGAGAATTTTGCTGTTTCTCTCTTTTTTCCCTATTTTCTTTTCGGCTTCTACACTTTCTGCATTCAGCTGTGTCATCTTGTATACCGTTTCCCATCTTCCACATGATTGATACTTGCCAATGTAATTTTGTGTACATTGGCTATACATATTGTATCGTAGCTGCTGACTAGTGCCACTTCAATGGATTCTTAAAGAAAATCTGAACTGTCAATTTGAGGAAACATTTCAAAATCTGTCTCTCCATGTTGTGGTTTATTTTTAAGTTCAGTTTTTTATTTTTATTTTTATTTTTATTCTTGTTTTTTTAGAATTGGCTTTTAGAGTCTACTTCAGAAACTGTGGTTACCAATCAAGACTACGTCGAATCATAGAACATCTTTTGTTACTTTAGACCGTTGGCAACAACGTATGGCATTTGTGGATGTGGACCTGATTGTAAGATGCGATTCCACCGTTCTCTGTCCCTTCCTGAATTCATATCGTATTTAGATTCTCTCCATCGAAAAATATCTGTGACAGAAGCCTTCTTTACGTTTCTTAAACAAATATATTATAGCTATAGCAATTTTGTAGTAGGCTATATTTTCAAAACTTTGGGATTTCCATCTCAAAAAAAAAAAAAAAAAACAAAAAGACCTTGGGATTTTAGTTGGGATACCTACTGAGTAAGTATGTGAGCAAAAATTCCAACAATCCAGTAAAAATTGACTGATTAAATCTAATAGAATAAATAAACATGTATATAGGTAGACTTTTTTTGGCGGGGAATTATTGATGATAAATTGGCTGAACTAGTGTATTAAAAATGCAAAATTCAAAAATGAAAAGAAAAAGGAATGGTTCAATCAGTTCAGGGGTTGGGTTAATTTAGTAATAGTAAAATTAGAGGGTAAAATAGTAACTTTGAGGGGGTTCTATTTGTTATCTGGGGGATTTTATTCACACTTAGGCACCCAACCCATTAATAGGGTGGCAACTAATTTACTTTCTTCACGCTATTTTTAAAACCACTATCTTTGTTAAAATGTAAAGCTTAATTACTATTTATTATACTCTTTATTTTTCCTATATCGTCCTTTAGTCTATTTTTGTCTATTTTTTTCACACCCACTCTCCCTCCCCCTTTCTTCGTCCACACATACACACCCTTGTTTTTCTTTCCCTTCCATTATTGATTTGGCCTTCAACAAAAAAAAAAAAAAAGGAAAGCTATTGATTTGGTCATTTCCTTAGCTTTTGATCTTGATTGGCAATGTTTTGACGTGGAAGCTATGTTGGGTAGATCTCCTACAAATTCAGTGTTATAAATTATGGTGTTTGATTTGAGTCATAGTTTCTGCTATGTTGGGTAGATCTCCTACAAATTCGGTGTTATAAATTATGGTGTTTGATTTGAGTCATAGTTTCTCTCTGATGTTCTTGGATCTAGAGTTGTATAAAACTGCAGTATACTACATTACAGAAGCAATAGCTTATTCATGGCTGGGGCTCCTCGTTCAAATAAAAAAAAACAATAGACAACAACATTCATGAAGATTATAATTAAAACATTCATGAACATATTGGTGAAAAAAAGTTGTTTAAATCTTTCGACAACAACAAAACAAAGACATGAAAACACAAACAAGTAATACCTTTATTTGATAGCATCACACCTCTTTTTTTTTTTTTCTTTCTTTCTTTACGAATGCTTGTTCAATGGCTTTCACTTTTATTTATTCTTTTTTTAGGATAAATATTTGCCCATAATTTTAATTTTTCCCATTGTGTTTCAGACGGGGCAATAAAAGCTATTTAGAGAAGTGTGTGAAGATTTTTTTCCCTATATATTTTGATAGGTGTGTAAAGATTCTTTCTTTAAAAGTATGTACTTAAAAGTAATTTTATTAAAGGTTTTTCTAGTAATAAATAAAAATCATTAACACAAGGTATATGGAGAGCAAAAGTGGCAATAGACGCGCTCCATTAATATTATAAAATGATAAAATATGACATCTTCTTCAAACTAGAGAAACAACCGTACACATCTCCAACAAAATCTCCAACAAAAAAACTTCCCAAAGACAATAAAACTAAACACCTTTGTACACCCTTCCACTAATAGATTCTCTCATGAATTTTACTTCATAAAAAAAAAAAAGTTATGTTTTCTTAAAATAATATTTTTTAGAAGAGTTCTGAAAAGCATTAGTGTTATTTTTTTGTTCGGTTCATTTTGAATGATAGCATTATAGATGGTGGTCTTCTTCTTCAATTACTGTGAAGCAGTGAAAACAAAGATGCAAAAGAGATTAAATATAGAAAGTTAAATAGATCAGAGTTAACATAAATCTAAAGCATAAAAAGAGGGACAGAAAAAATAAATATTTGATGGAGTGAGAAGGATAAACATTTGAAAGAGTGAGAAGGAGAAACATAAGAAATTGGGGAAGATAAGGTGTTGTAGAAATCTGGAGAATATGAGTTTTGAGATTCTAAAGGCAAATTGGTTTAAGGGGGGGTGCATACTGTAAGGATATTTTTGTCAATTTTTTTAATTTATATTATCAAATGTAGTCCTTTAATCATATATTAGGGTGGCTAAATGCAGGACTTGGGCTGTCTTGTTACTTTCACGGAGTACACTCATGTTGGGCTTTATGATCAATAGGCCCATTAATTCAAATCCACAAGAGGGCCCAATTAATATATACTGGGCTTTGGGCTGAGGCCTCCCTGACCCACTTGGTGGTGGGTCCGCAAAACTTCGTCCAACTCCGGACTCCAAATAAAGTAAAAAAAAAAAAAAAAAAAGGGTCATAAATTGATAAACCCTAAAACTCAGAGACTTGACGTCGTCGTTATTGTCGCAGTAGCAGGTGAGAATGGTGAGGGCGGGCAAGGAGAAGGAGAAAGAGAGCTCTGTAGCCAAGTCGGAGAAGCTGAAAATGAAAAAGACCAAGGACCTTAAACCATTGGAAGCCCAGCTCCAAGAGCTAGACACACCTACCCTTTCCGATTCCGACTCCGACTCCGGCTCCGACTCCGACTCCGGCTCCGGCTCCGGCTCCGAGTCTGATTATGACGTGGTACGTACTATATTACGTGCTCCCATTGGTAATGCTAGCCAAGCAAGTTAAGGTCCACGACTCAATATTGCAGCTTTTGTCCAAAGTCTGATTTTTTTTTTTTTTTCCTTTTTTTGGCGCCGAGCTTAAAAACAACTCGGCAAAGCCCTAACCGTGTATGGCATTTGGTAAATCGGCTTCGCTGCTTTGATTTGTTCTATTCTCTTTTAACATTCAATTCCCAAATTTACAATTTCATTTGGGACCGGTGACTCTTGTTACATTTTTCTTCAGTTGTACTTGTTTGTAGTTTATTACAATATGAACAAGTTGGTTTTTATTTTATTTTATTATTATTATTTTTTTGTCGTTATTGTAGGATTTTTCGGAAGATGATGGTTCGGAGTCAGAGGATTATGAATCATTGAGGGACTCGGAAACTGGACGAACTGATTCTTCCCAAGATGAGGTACTTATACAATATGCCTCACTTTGATTTGCTTCCAGCTCTTACATAAAGTGAACAAGCGTTGGACAAAAGTGAAAAAAAAATAAAAAATGAACGTTTAACCAGTAACGGTTGGAGGGTCATTGTTAGTTTCCCCAACTTCTATTTCTTTTCCTGCTCAAATTTTCTTTTCCAATTTCTTGTTTAAATAGCACAAGGATGCTAGTACTTAGCTGCATTTTGACATTTTAAGTGTAATCATGACAGGGCGATGTTGACACCGGGGACAATGACGGTTTGGCCAATGATCGTAGTAATGAGGAGCAAAGTGAGAGCACTGACGTTCATCCAGGAGTTGAGGAGAGCGATTCCTCTGAAGATGAGGTCGTGTTTTTATTTTATTTTGTTTATGCTTATATGATTTTTGTTTGACTTTTATTCGCTGTTTTTGGCTGCATTGCTTGAAGGGCTTAATCATCTGTTTGTATCAAACCAGGTTGCTCCTCGAAATACAATTGGAGATGTTCCCTTGGAGTGGTATCGGGATGAGAAACATATTGGTTATGACATCACTGGGAAGAAAATAAAAAAGAAAGAAAGAGAAGATAAATTGCAATCTTTCCTTGCCAGTGCAGATGACTCAAAAAATTGGTGAGATTTCAATTTTAATTTCTAGACATACGGTGGTTGGCACTGGTTTCTACTAGTTAAAAGGAAAATTCCATCAATTTGTTTTTCTTTAAATTTATTGGTAGACTTTTGAGCTAAGGATAGGCTATTGACTAATTAATTCCTTGATGAATTAGAGTGTTAAATGTTCTGGATACATGTGGTCTGCTCGCTAAATGTGTTTATCTGTTTTCTTGCTGTTACACTGTCTCTCATTTTCTTTTCTTTGTTTGGTTTTGGTGGTGTATTTGTCCTGAACTGCAGGCGCAAGATTAACGATGAGTATAATGATGAGGTGGTTGAACTCACAAAGGAAGAGACCAAACTTATTCGTAGAATGCTTGCAGGAAAGGCACCCCATGCAGACTTTGATCCATATGCGGTACGTATGCCCATTCAGTGGTTATTGATTCAATATTTTGTTTTCAGTTTTTAATAATACCCGCATATGAACAACTATCTGTGTTTCAAATGCAGCCTTATGTTGATTGGTTCAAATGGGATGATGCCAAGCATCCACTTTCAAATGCACCTGAACCCAAGAGACGCTTCATTCCTTCAAAATGGGAGCACAAAAAGGTAAATAAATTTACTGTTTTCTTTTCATTGTTGCTCTGCTGAAATGAATGAATTTTCTGGTCTGTTTTCCTTTTTGAAATTTTGTTCGCCTGCGATATGCTGGGAGAAATCAATCAATGGAAATTCATAATGGTGTATTATTCATGCCCTCCACTTTTGTTTTGTATCTACAGGTTGTTGCGTATCGTCGGGCTATTCGTAAGGGGTTAATTAAGTTTGACAAGCCTAAAGAAGAACCACCTGTCTACCTCTTGTGGGGAGATGAATCCAACTCAACTGAAAAGTCTGGGCATTTAGCTTATATTCCTGCGCCAAAGCCCAAATTGCCAGGTAATGCTCATCACCAGTTCTCTGGATTGTAAATATTCAGTTATGGGTAAACTATTTTTCAGTCTATGATGTTTTCTGGATTAAACTTTTGAATTAATTTTTTTCCCTCAGGTCATGAGGAGTCATACAATCCCTCTTCAGAATACATCCCAACACAAGAAGAAATTAATTCTTATCAGTTAATGTATGAGGAAGACCGACCCAAGTTTATACCCAAAAGGTGGGTGATGCGGGACATATTTAGTATAATTAGGACTTGTATTACTGTTATTATTAGTTAGGTTTTATTTAATTATTAGGTTTATTTAATTGATGCGGGATATATTTAGTATAATTAGGATTTCTATTTTTATTATTGTATTCATATTCCTCATCGGTAAGATTCAGTGTTTCATAGATGTTTATCTGATGCTTATTTGCATCTTCTGTGGTATTTCAGCTTTTAACATCCTACTTGTTATGAATTTTGTTAGTTTTACATCGATGAGAAACATCCCTGCATATGAGAATGCTGTTAAGGAGTCCTTTGAACGATGTTTGGATCTATACTTGTGTCCTAGAGTACGGAAGAAGCGAGTAAGTGATTAATCCAGCATTGGAAGAAGTTTTCCTAGTGCCTGTTTGTTTTTATTTAATGGTTTCTGCAAAGTATTTGGTCTTCATGTTTTGATTCTAGTCATATGTATGCGGGCTGGTGATACTATTATATTTTTCTTTTCAATGTTCCAGATAAATATTGATCCTGAATCTCTGAAACCCAAGCTACCAAGTCGTAAGGATCTTAGACCTTACCCTACATCATGCTATCTTGAGTATAGAGGTCATACAGATGCAGTTCTGTCTGTTTCGGTTGAAACTTCAGGGCAGTGGATTGCTTCAGGTAATGAAGTTTATCGTCCGTAGAGTTCACCGCATTATCTTAGCCAGGGCACTGAAAATTTTTAAAAGCTTCTCAATACTCATTATCTATACAGGGTCAATGGATGGAACCGTGCGGGTGTGGGAGGTTGAGACTGGTAGATGTCTTAGAGTCTGGAATGTTGATGAAGCTGTCAGATGTGTCGCATGGAATCCTGTGCGGGAGCTTCCTATACTGGCTGCTGCTGTGTAAGGCTTATTGTACTTATTAGATTTTTCTGTCATTAAGAAATAGACATTTGAGTTTAAGTTTGTATTATTATAGTTGAATGAGTAAATAAACTATTGGTTAATTTTCTCAGGGGACCAGATGTATTTATTTTGAACACTGGTCTAGGGAATGAAGAAGAACAGGAAAGAATAAGGGAACTTATCAATGTCAAGACAACCACATCACCAGATGATTCTGGTAAGTGAGATCTCTTTTACTAACAGTACTGCAATATAAAATGATTAGCATCAGACTTTTTTCACTTTTTTCCCCTTCTTCCTTTGGCATAGACAATACCGCATCCATTGCAAGCTGGCATCAAGATGATAAACACGGTGGAATCAGATTGAGACATTTCAAGGTATCTTTCTATTATTGAGCTGTCCTTGAAATTTCCTAGAAAGAGGTTAAAGGCTGATGGGAACAATTCCTATGGAGATTTTTAATTCCTTTCTTTGATTGGTGTGCTTGTAGTCCGTCTCTTCGGTAGAATGGCATCGCAAAGGAGACTACCTTTCCACAGTAATGCCAGCAGATATCCTTTTCCAGCATTATTTGTTTTTTCCTTTTATTGCTGTGTTTATCCTATTATGATTTTATGAATGGACAGTTCTCTAATTTCTGTGATGATCACCTGGTTAAAATTATTGATTATCACCTTTCGTTGATTGGATTCTTGGGTGGGGCTGATGGTAGGCTAGTGTTATGCACTTTTTTTGAATTTGTTCTTGACATGAGTTTCCTTGACTTGTTTATTACGTGAATCGAGGGCCATTGTAGTTCACCAGATATCTAAGAAACTAACCCAAAGAATTCCATTCAAGTTACATGGGCTTCCAGTCACTTCAGTTTTCCATCCTACCCGTTCGATTTTCTTCATTGCAACAAAAAAGAATGTTCGTGTTTATGAGTTAGTCAAGCAGAAGCTCATAAAAAAGCTTGAGACTGGACTACGTGAAGTCTCCAGCATTGCAATTCATCCAGCTGGTAAGCTTTGTTACTTCATTTCTTTGGCTATCACAACTTTTGGTGGATGTAAAGTTTATTTTATTAGTTTTGTTCCTACTCTGATTTTGTGACAAAGATGTTGCGAGTTATCCTTTGATCTTGATTTATCTGCTTTGTACTTTCCACACAGGTGATAATGTAATTGTGGGGAGCAGGGAAGGAAAGTTGTGTTGGTTTGACATGGACCTTTCATCTCAGCCTTATAGAACTCTGAAGTATGATGCTACCTATTTTTAATTGCTGCTACCTAGTTTTATGAGATATTATTATCTGATGTGGTTTTGAAATTTTTTTTTGCAGGTGTCATCCAAAAGACATAACGAGTGTGGCTTTCCATCGTTCATACCCGTTGTTTGCTTCATGCTCTGACGATTGTACTGCTTATGTTTTCCATGGCACGGTTTATTCAGATCTTAACCAGAATCCTCTGATTGTTCCGTTGGAAATTCTGAGAGGACATAAAAGCTCTAATGGGAGAGGTGAGAACTACAACTCATGAGCATCTTCTGTTGAGACCTTGATGAATTGAAAAGTTATCAGCCATTTCATTTTACTAGAGACGGTTGAACGTGGCTGAACATACTGATTAAGATGTTGCAATTAACATGCACGAAGTTATTAATGGATTTCAATTTTCTGGCATGACAAACGTTGATAATCAATTTAACACAATATGAAGCTGAAGAACTCGTTATTGGCTATTTGATTAAAGCTAATTTCATTTATTTGTGTATTTCAGGTGTGATGGACTGTAAGTTCCATCCAAGGCAGCCATGGTTATTCACTGCTGGTGCTGATTCAGTGATTAAACTCTACTGTCATTAATTAAGAATATGATGAGCGAACAGTATACTTTTAGTACACTCACAAATGCGCGGTGGAAACGGTCCGTAGAGATTTCAGGATCGGTGGAAACGGTTCGAAGAGATTTCAGGATCGGAGAGCCGGCAATCAAATTTTGTCTTGTGTTGTTTATTATATTGTTTGGCGGATAGTCCGTCATTTCTTAATACTACTGTCTGTCAATGATAATTGTCAACTGTAATTCATCTTTGTACTCTATCTCTTACATAATTTTTAAAAGGAATGAAGAAGTTGGATCTTCTTTTTTTTTTTTTTCTCTCTCTCTCTCGATTTCAATCCCGGAATAGGTTGTTCAAATAAAACGCTCTTAGGTATGGGGCTTTTCCCCTTTTTTCGTCAATTTTGAAAGCTAATAAAGGTTATTATGAGTAGTTTTGATTGCTGACATGTAAACTAAACTAGCTTCCACCTTCTTTGCATGGTTTGATTCTGTTTTTCAGAATAAAATGACCGGAATAGTTTTAAAGGGAAGCTCCTAGAAAAACCAGTGATCTTACATAAAATACCTAATAATGTCCTTTGCCAAATATCAACAGGGGCTTGAGATAAATTCTCAGAACTGGAGCATAAGAAATGTCTAAACTTTAGAATCTTATGAGTCTTATTGCATCAAGTTAACTATAACGTATAACAATTTTGGTAATGGTAGCGTCTTATCCATCAAAATAAAAAGAGCTTTGAAAAGTGAAAAGCTTTGTATAAGGCCCATACTTAAATTTCCTCAGTAACATTATTGCATCTGAATATGATACTGTACATATTGAGTAACATTGCTAGGGGCTTACAGAGCTTATACACACGCGTTATCTAAAGGACTTATCACAAAAAAATTGGAACATATACCAACTGGTTGATTCCTCTAGAGAAGCTGAACAGCTGCGATTGCCGGAATTTTTTCCCTCAATTTCTGTGTAACAGCAACCCTTACAGTCATTACCCCTGCCGCTGGACCCGTGATCCGAACTTTTACTATGGGCTCCTCAATTGTCACAAGTTCAAGAGATCCACCAGCTGCCCCAACTAGGTAAGGTCTTATTTCTTCGAGTACCTAAAATGGTGGGGTGTAAACATGATCATATACATCTGACCATTAGGCATCAGAAAAAGGAAGAAGTGTGCAGTACTAGATTTCAATAAGAGAGATTCCTGACGAAATAAGGAACAGAAGTCGGTCTGAAATACATGTACGACATAATAACATACAACATGAACACAGCTGAATTATCAGAGAAGTGACGTCCAATGGCAAAAAGGATATCAATTTCTGTCAGATTTCTTCTCAGAGGTTTTCTGGATTAATCAGTCCGTCTAGCTTGTAGACACGTGGATCAGTGGCAAGGAAACTAAAGAAATGGTCATGATCCGAAAATACAGGTCTAACCAAACCCAAAGAGAGTAGGAATTTGTGTTGCTTTAATGGAACCAAAGTTCTTAGAATCATACTCGACCATGACTCTGAGGCCAGCCTCATAGGTACAACCGTCCAGCTGACCTCATCAACATTGGTTTGGTAAGAATCCCATGGTAGAAATATTGTGTATGAGACCTTTATTTTGGGTGATCTATCTTCGACTAGAAATCTCTCAGTGACATTCTTTACAATGAATCAACTAATCTCAGAACTACCAGTGCCCAAAAGAAAGATAAAAAAAAAATCTAAGCATAAATGGTTACCAAGATGCTGCACTAGCTCTTTTTTAAGTTTTGACAACTAGATATGAGAAATTACCTTCTCTATGTTTTCTTCATTCAACTCCAAGCCTGTTTCTTCATCTGCAATTGGTTCCACTGCAACTATTTCAGGGATCTTTTCCATTAAACGTCGCTCAATGCCCATTTTCATGGTCATAACAGAACTTGGACAAGAGCCACAAGCTCCCTGTAGCTTCAACCGTACCACATTTCCATCAATTTCATGCAACGCTACATTCCCACCGTCTGCAATAAGATATGGTCGGACCTCATCCAATACACTTTCAACGTTCTCTGCAGTTAGTGGTAATTCCAGAGCTGAATTCGGAGTAGCAACAGCCTTCACAGCTGTACATGATACAATTAAGCGAAAACATTAGCGAGATAATGAAAAACAGGATGCCCGCTTTATTTCCCTACACACATAAACTAAATTCAATTATTCTAATGCTGGTGTGCACAAGATTGTAGAATATACATGTAAACTAGCTCCCAATCTTCCATTTTCTGGAATTTGAGACTCTTCTATCTAAAAATTCAAGACCACAAATAGCAGATGGGTGGAGTTTAATTCTCTACTAAATAAAAAGATGAAGCTCTAGAAAATATAAACAAGAATGACCCATCTAGCAAATATGTAAGTAATAAACCCCAAATTTGTGAAATTTAACATTCTAATGAAAATTACAATGAGATTCATCTTCCAAACTACCTGGAAAGAAAAATTAAATTCTGAAAGGAAAACGTTGTAATCTATTCTTACCCTAAGAAATACAAACTATGAAATATGGTCTAAACTCTAAACCAACGTCTTAGAATTCAAGTCTTTGGGAATGAATTGAAGACGAAATTATCATTTCGATCCAAAAATTAACTTAGTCATCGATATTACCCCAAACAAAGCTGATGAAATGAATTTTCAAGGACCCTTAATCATAAAATTCACAATATAAAATATAAAAAGAAGAACTTGTTCAAAGAAAAGAAAAGGAAAGAGAGCAAAACAACCTAACCCTCTTCCTCTTCCTCTTCCGCTTCCTGTAGAAGCTGAAGGAGAAGGAATCCGTAGGGAGGTGCGGCGCAGTGGAATATGGCCTCTGCTAAACGAAGACGTAAACGAAACATGGGCGCGTGTGCGTGTGCCTGTGCCTCTAGAAGAGCTCCTCCAACTCTTGGATACTGACCGTTGAAGGGGTCGTTGGGCTGCGCGGTATGGCGGTGGATTCAGCACCACGGCCTGCATCTCTATTCTCTCTCTAGACTCAAATCAAATTAAACGATTTCTTGAAAACCAAATGAAATATTTTCTCTCTCTTTCTTTGTTTTTTTTTCTCCTCTGGTTTTCTCGGGAACCAAACAAGTGACCTGACCTGGGCTGAAATAAATATAACGACGAAGAGTGAAACACAGAGGGGTATCAGCGAAAAAGGAATATGAAGTCTGTGTGTATCTTGTTCTTGTATCTTCTTCTTCGTTTGGCTCCGTCGATTTATTATTTACTTATTTATTTATTTATTTATTTCCTTTTCTATTTCTGTTGGGTGATTTTTCAAGGACGAAACTCGAATTAAGGCCTTAGCCGATGGATAACAGATGGGTTTTGCACACTTATACCTATTTTTCAAAAAATAATATTAAATTTACGATCTTTGAAAAATAATAAAAATTCGTACAATTTTTTTATGATATTTGTCTAAATACTTTAAAAGTTAAAAAACGCGGTGATATTTTAATAAATAAATCATCTTTTTTTTTCTTTTTACAGGAAACTACAAAAATTTCTTGAAAATCAATTTGGTTTAATTTGGTTTCCTATTAGCGGAATGTTCTATAAGAAAGTAAATTATAGGAAACCGCAAAGGTTTCCTTTAGCCGAAAGCCTTATACGCAAGTAAATCACAGGAAAGCACAAAGGTTTCTTGAAAACCATTTTGGTTTCCTTTAGCCGAACACCTGTACGTTAGTAAATCACATGAAACCATGAAGATTTCTAGAAAATCATTGTGGTTTCTTTTTTGCAGAATATCTTGTAGCTAAATAAATCACAGGAAACCATCGTGGTTTCCAAATATAATGTAGGGGATGGCTACGGTAGGGGCGTCCCTACGTAGGGTCATGCCTTAATTATCGTTGGATGGGAATCTGTGGGGAATAACGGGAATCTATGGAGAATCTATTTATATACAGATTTCCATCCAACGGTGAATAGACAAGGCCCTACGTAGGGGCGCCCGTACTATAGACGCGCCCTATAATGTATATAAGTAAATCACATGAAATCATGAACATTTTTGGGAAACCATTGTGGTTTCTTTTTTGCAAAATATCTTGTAGCTAAATAAATCACATGAAACCATCGTAGTTTCCTTTTAGCAGATTGCCCTGTAGCTAAGTAAATCACAGAAAATCACAAAAATTTCCTAAAAAACGCGGTGATATTTTAATAAATAAATCATCT
>JXTC01000170.1:177701-189297 GCA_002914845.1 Trema orientale
GAATATGATCAAGTTCTCAAATTAAGTAATTATATTTTTGAAGTAAAAGCAACAGAAATATATATTGATTTTTGGATTCTGGCAACTAGTTTCCAGTCATCAAATTAGTTTATAGTAATCAATAATTGAATTAACCAAATAGTTCTGCTGTTTATGATGGAAACTAATTTAGTTTTCAGTTTTTATTAACTAAATAGTTATGATATTTATGGTGAAAACCAATATAGTTGTTGGTTTTTAGTAACTAATTTGGTTTCTATTTTCCAAAAATCAATTAGTTTATAATTTCTAATAATAAATTGGTAATTAGTTTCAAGAGTGATCAGCTATAAGTAAACTAGTAGTAAAAAGAAACAAGAAAAAATAGAAATTCTAATACGTTATTTGTTCTTTCTTAGTAAGAATTTATTATTTTTCTAAAAAAAAAGTAGTATAAAAATAAGTAAAAGTTTAGATATAGTATTTTTGGTATTATTTATCAAAAGGTAGTACTAGGTGTCTTTTTGTCCATAACAGATCGCGTTCTGGTCATGGCCCAATACTTTTTCAATCGGGGATCGGCCTAACTTCTATTTACTCCCAGTTGTCTTGGGCTTTGGCCCGTTAAAAGAATTTTCGTCTCGCGGAGAAAGTCCAAACATCTCTTAGCGTTTCGATGCACACACACGAATACTAATGCCTGCAAATTATCTTATTTAATAGCTCTCTTGATCAAGCTTATTGACATGTCACATGTGGATTTCTCACTTTTTAGAAAACTAAAAGAAATCCACACAACAAAATAAGTAAATAGACTTGAATCAACACAAAATGTGGTACTATACCAAATCTAGATTTGGATTTATTAGAAAAACTAAAAAAAATTGAAAGAAAACTTGCATCATCGATAAAAGGTTAGGAAGATAGATCAGAGAGAAGGGGATGAGGAAAGTTTGGAGAAGAGACCAGAGAAGGAGAAGAGAAGAGAAGGCTCCCTCTCCGGCTTTTGTGAGGAGAGAAGCTTTTTTTTTAATTTTTTTTTGTTGAGAGATAGAAAACCGGTAGAGATGAGGAGGACAATCTGAATTATTCTAAACCCGTACTGATTTTCTCTCTAACCATTGCAACCATCAACTTATGTTCATGACGCTTCAAGCCCAAAAAAAGCCTCGTGTTTAGGCTAGTATGTATATTTGCTATGGATTATATTCTTAGATTATATGAAGAATCCTACCTGTTGTTGCATAATTAATTATAGACTTTTCTATTTTTCATTTTAATGATGAAGATCTTAATAATACCGATCAGCTGAAGAACACATATCACTCGAACTATGATTAAATTGTGGTGGGGCTCAAATTGAATGGAGATATGGCTCGGATATATATTTTATTTATTTTTCTATCAAGAAAAAAAACAAAAAAATTGCTAAATTTTGAAGAATTAGCTTCTTTCAGATTTCGTGGCCAACATATATACCCAAATATTTTTGAAATTTGTTGAAAATAATGAACATGATAAATCAGACATGATTCGATTATTTCGACAGTAAGTACATGATCATATACATATAAACAAGATACATAATTATTAA
Organism: Trema orientale; assembly: GCA_002914845.1. Lineage (NCBI taxonomy): Eukaryota > Viridiplantae > Streptophyta > Magnoliopsida > Rosales > Cannabaceae > Trema > Trema orientale. The sequence continues at coordinate 179,275 of JXTC01000170.1, forward strand.
TTAATACGTGCATGTCCTTGAATTGTAATATATATATGTTTGGGTGGGGAAGAATATTAAAACAAACAAAAGCGAGAACAATATATATAAAATAAAAACAAAAAACAAAAAACAAAAACGAGAACCGTACATATACATACACATAATATTAAGACAATATTATTTTTTCCTGGAAAAAAGATCTCCGACAAGGGGAACAATGGGCTTTCTCTTGATGATTTTCCTCTCCCTCTTCCTTCCACGAGAGTAAAGCAAGTCTTTCTCACCGAGGCTTAGTATCTGAGCCAGCGTGGGGTTCTTCTCCATCCTCCTCACCAACTCCCTCCTGATGATCCTCTCTTCCTGCTGTTTATAATTGTCCCCATTATTGTGCGACGACGATATTATTCCCCGACTCTCAACAGTACCACCAGCCGCAGCCGCTTTCGCCGCCTTCGCCGCCTCGGCCTCGGCCAACTTCGACATGTTCTTGTGGAGCTCCGCGTTGAGCGACGCCACCGCCACCTCGGTCTCCTGCTCTCTCTCCTTCAGCAACTTCAGCTCCGCCCTGGTTTCCTCTAGCTCAGCCTCCACTTTCTTCAGCGCATCAAGAATATTTTGACCATGATGATCACTAGTACTATATTTCCGATCTAATTTAGTAATATTATTAACATTATTATTATTATTATTATTATGAGGAGAAGGAGTGGTACTAGTAGCAGCAGTAGTACTACTGGGGTGGTTGGGGGAGTAGATTTCACCGACGAGAATCCGCTCTCCGAAGATGGCGACGGCTTCTTTGACGGAGCGAAAGGGGCGGGACGTGTCGACGCTGGAGTGGAAATCTGGGGTTATTGGTTTTAGGGTTTCCATATTATGGTTGAAATGGATTTGCATGTGTGATCGATCGGGATGAAAAGCTGCTAGATAGATAGATAAGATGAAATAATGTTATTTGATGAATATTGGTTTGGTTTGGTTTGGTTTGGAGATATTTTTTCTTTGCTTTCACTTCAAAATTAATTGTTTTGGAAGAGATTTGTATGAGAGGCAAAATGGGAGACTGTTGTTTCAAGGCTAAGACAGGATCAGATTATGAAGATGACAGCCTAGCTAACTACTTCTACGTACGTACTATGTACGTTGTTTGGAGTTTAGTAATTTGTGTTTCGAAAAAAACGAGGTCGTTTATGATCATGATCTTTCATATGCTCTTGTGAATCAACTAAAACATCAATGCCGTTAAGAGAGTATAAAACGATGTGTTTAATAGTTATCATGAACAACATAATATCAATAACCGTAGCTATACCCCGTGACAAACTATCGTGAAAAAATAGTATCAATCACATAATATCAATAATGGTAAATTGACATTTATTTACGATAGATATAATGTCTCATTATTCAAGTTATTTTTCTATTATAGTCTTTTCTGATATGTGTAGTACTATTTTTTATATGAGCTAAAATATATATATATATTTTTAGAAAAAAGGTAACTATGTTTTAATACTTTTCTTTTCCAAAAATTGAAGAAAATGATAACATTTGCCAATCGCTTATGACATGTTGATGGTATCGTATGCACAAAAAAATTTTGGTTTATATCACATGCGGTTCCCAACTTTTACCCGAGTATTAAACAGGTCTCCAACCTTTTTTTGGTAGGTTTTAGATTTTTAACCATATACATTCGTGTAACTTTAGTCCCTTTTTTTTATTGTCTATCTAATTCAGCTAGTATTTAACATTTTTTTAATCACTTGGGGCCTCGACCTTTGTAAAATGTATCATTTAGGTCCCTATTTTTATTTTGTAGCTTTTGACTCCTCAAACTTTCATTTTTGTAACACTTAGGTTCTTTTGAGTTAATTTTCAATTAAAATCCAACTCTAATCAAATTGTACTAAATAAATTAATAAAAACTACAAACTGAAAACTACCAACAGAATGTTCAATACCAATAATGCATTTTTTGAAAAAGATATATAATCTAAACAATAACAATATTATTTAAGTTAATTCTTACTTCTACTAATATTATACAATTTAATTATGAATTCTTACTAATGGTAGTAAAGTTTATTTTTTCTAATTCCATAAACTCATTAACCTTTTTTTTTAATAATTAAAACTCATAAATAATAAAAAAAGTTGAAAAACCTCTTAAATAATAAATAGACATTGATTTATAGAAAATCACGGGTTGTGATAATGATAATAGTTAATAATACAAAAATTAATATTTATGAATAGATACCGATCAAGTACATATATGGATATAACAGGAGACAAAAAATGTACTATTTAATGATAATTTCTTGTTAATGGTTGTGAAATTTATTTTTTAGAGTTTTATGAATTCATAATCATTTAAAAAAGTCTAAAAACCTCTCAACTGACAAATGGACATTAATTTATATAAAAAATATAAGTTTTGATATGCATAATTTTTGTATGTATTTCAATGGGTATCTAACTGAGTCATTTTTAAATTTGCGTTACTTTTGAATTTAGTAGTTTTTATTTAGTTATTTAGTACAATTTGATTAGAGTTGGATTTTAACTCAAAATTAATTTAAAAGAACCTAAGTATTATAAAAATGAAAACTTGAGTAGTCAAAAGATACAAAATAAAGTATAGAGACCTAAGTTACATTGTGTAAATGTTGAGAGAACAACTAATATTAAAAGTGTTAGATAACGGCTAAATTGGACAGAAAAGTGAAAAATGAACTAAAGTGATATGAATGTTTAAAGTTGGGGATCTAAAAACTGTAAAAAAAAAAAAAATATTGGGGACCTGATTAATACTCGGAGAAAAGGTTAGAGACCACAGGTGATACAAAGGCAAAAAACTTTTCAATTCATTCAGGTAGAAACGACATGTTGTTATACTCATTAAGTGAGATTCCGTTTTACACCCTAAAAACGACATGTAACTTAACTACTAGCTACAAAATGAAAAACGACATGTCGTTTAGTCGCTCTGAAAAATGGGAAGGAATCCATGGGGGCCTGGTTGGCCTCTTTTGGAACTAAAGAGAGAGAAGAAGAAGAAGAAGAAGAAGAAAGAAAAACAGAAGAATATGGGTCCAAAAAAGAAGCAGCAGCAGCAGCAGCAGAAGCAGAGAAGCACCGCCAAAACGCCGTCGTCTTCTTCGGGACCGAGGCTCCAGATATCGGCGGAGAACGAGAACCGCCTCCGGAGACTTCTCCTAAATTCGGGGCGGACTGGGCAGTCTGGTGCGGCGGCTACTCCTACTCCAGTGGAGGAGTCATCATCGCTCTCCAAGGCTCAGAAGGCCAAGAAGCTTAAAACCATTTACGAGAAGCTCTCCTGCGAAGGCTTCACCAATCATCAGATTGAGCTCGCTCTCTCTGCTCTCAAGGTACAACATAATACACATCCCTACTTTCATTTCTGTTTGGTTACAGAGAAAATTAAAAAAACACCAAATTTGATAGAAGAAAAACTCGTTGCCGATCATAAATATGTAATCACACATATATATATACATATCTATATATTCTCTTCGTTGAGTAGGAGGGTGCTACGTTTGAGGGTTCTCTTGACTGGTTGTGCTTGAATTTACCGAGTAACGAGCTTCCATTGAAGTTTTCCAGTGGGACATCTCAGCATTTGGATGGAGGTAGGTGGTACTGTGGAATTGTTATTGCTGGTTCAATAAAAAATGCACATGAATTATTGGGTGAGGGTGAAAATGATTTTGGAATTGTGAACTTTGATGTGTTACTATGCTTATGCTGCTTAACCAACTTTGCAGGTGGTTATGTTCGTGTCTTATTGACTGCTCGAGATGGTTGGACTCCTTCCGAAGAAGCATCTCCGAATGTCTTGGAGGATGAACCGGGAATTTCTATTAAGACAAAGGGAAGAGGGAATGATGAGACTTTGGACTCTCGTCAACCGTCTCAGGCGGATTGGATCAAACGATATGTGGAGCAACAGGAAGAGGTATTAGCGGAACGCATTAGCAGATTTCTAGTTATTATTTCTTAAATTTGTTTTTATTCTGTCTTTTGCATAATGTGTGTTTAGATTCATTGTTGCACTCTTGCATGCTCTTCATGAAAATCTATCCACTTATGCTAAAATCCTCTCTCACGTTTATTCAGTTTTGGTGAGATTCGCTACTTATATTTGAAAGGAACTTATTGAAATAGTTAGTGCAGTAAAAAAAAAAATAAAAAAGATAATAGTTAGTTTTGTATTTTTTTCAGGATGAATCTGGCACATGGGAAGATGATTTGATTGATGAAGGTCTCACTGAGAAGGTACTTTTAATTTTCATTATTATCAGTAAATGTGTCTAAAAATTTCTAGATCTTTTGACTTCGTATTTGATGTCCATAGTAACTCTCTGAAATGTACCTTTTAGAAAAGAGTCCTCAGTCACTACATACTTGGATTTCTCTATCATGTTTTTCTTAAGGTTTTTACTCTGTCACCACTCTACTTTAATCTATATAAATAGATCTCTGAACCAAGATCCTATGATGTAATTGCTAAAGAATATCGGGATGCACGGTTGGAAGCTGTGAAAGCCAAAGAAAAAGGTGACAAGAAAAGTCAGGAACAGGCAGGAAATATCATCCGCAAGCTCAAGCAAGAGTTATCTGCATTAGGTATTTAGGTTTAATTAGATTTCTTTCATGTTCCATGTCAAGCATTTGTCATTTTAGATCTTACACCTGTGCTTATTGAAATTTCTGTGCAGGATTATCAGTTGGCATTTTGGCATCAGAGTTCGAGAATGAACAAGCTGCTTCTGCAGCTTCTGAGGCTACAGTTGTTAATTCTGTTCCCTACAATCAGTCCGAAGTGAACACACTTGGTGATGTAGAATGTGGTTCCACACTTGTTTCACATGCTGATGAATCAATTGTTGATGGAAACGACATGGAGTTGTGCAGTTCCAAAGAGTCACCAGTTAAAGCTACTCCATCAGATGAACCTGTTCAGGAAAAAATTCTCACAGAAGAAGAGTCCCCGGATGTAGAGCTCGGTAATTTCTTCTCAGAAGATGCTCCCATTAATGAAGGTCTGTCTCTTGAAGTTCATAAAATGCAGCAGAAAGGGAAGATGAGAGAAATGCTTAGTGACAAAAATTTGGAGAAATTAGGTGGTATTTGGAAAAAGGTAATGTATATGCTGCAATTACTTGTTAGAATTCTTTTTCTTTTTAGTTGTGTAACTTACGTCGGAAAGTTGTAAATACTGAAGTGTAGTAAAAGGGCTATAGGGTACGCCCCGTGTGCATAGTTTTGCTGCCTTAAGTCAATTTACATACTTGATGTTTCTTTCCAATAATTGAACTATGAAAGGAAAGTGGGGTTTGAGTAGTATCTAAATTTCAATAAATTAGCATGTAAAGAGTTTCTATGTGTCACAATTACAATGCATTTACATATTGCTACATGGCAAGTATCTTTCTCCTGGACATAAATTTGAACTTTATGTATCTAAGCTTATGTTTGTGATTGTACTATTTATGTGGATGCTTTATTATTTGAGCAGTTGCTATCTTTCTTTACATCGTAGTGACATGGACTAGAAATGACAGGGAGATCCTCAAAAGATTCCTAAGGCTATTCTTCATCAGTTATGTCAAAGATCAGGATGGGAAGCCCCAAACTTTAATAAAGTGCATGGAAAGGGAAAGAGTTTCTCTTATACTGTGAGTGTATTACGTAAAGCTAGTGGAAGGGGTAAGAGTAGAAAAGCTGGGGGCCTTATCACCCTTCAGCTTCCTGATGAGGGTGAAACTTCCGAGTCTGTCGAGGTAATTACTTATCCCTATTCTTGATTTCTTTCTAATGGACGTTTTACAATTCCGAGCACGAGGCATATAGAAAAAGTTTTGTGAGAAGTCACTTATCCCTATTTTCCAGTTAAATATTTATTTTTAAAAATTAATATGACTACAAGACAGTTGTTCAATTAGTTAGGTGATAAGATGACTTATATGAATTCTTTTGATGTCAGGATGCTCAAAATAGAGTGGCAGCTTTTGCTCTTTATCGCATATTTCCTGATCTCCCAATACACCTTGTACTCACAGAGCCTTATGCTTCATTGGTTATCCACTGGAAAGAAGGTAATTCGGTTCATTTTCTAGCTTATTTATCCCGAATACGTTGAATTCATGGAAAAATTTTACTTGCTTATTTCTTTCTCTGGCCTTATTGAACATTAATGTAAATTTTTCTATTGAAGATTAAGTTTGCTATCTCTTTTGGTTTGTAAACATTTGTTTGCTAAGAAAGTAGGGATGATTTTGGTGGTGAGAAAGGTTTCCATAACATTGGAACTCTTGCAGGAGATTCATTAATCAATGTAGAAGACACAGAGGAAGATCGAAGGGCAAGCTTTGTGGATTCACTATTGAATGTTTATGGTTCTAGATCCACTGTTCCTACTGATATTACAGATAATACTCCTCAAGAAAAGATTCAGCAATCTCACATTGAAGAAAATGAAAATTCAGCTGTTTCTGTTGTTAATCCAGTTGTTGAAAGTATGCTCCTTCATTTCTCTTTTGGGTGCATTGTACAACAAAAATTTGTATCTGACTGTTATTTCAAAAATAACTGTGGACAAATACTCCTTTCCAGTTGCCTAACGTTGTTGTTGTTGTGTTTTTATTTATTTATTTATTTTAAATATAATTTTTGTCTCGTGTATTAAGCAAATCTTCCCCCCCTTCTGCTATTTCATATATCTCTCTTCACTTGCGAAGGAAAGGGTAATATTAATTAAATTCCTTTTAGGATTAGATTAGGGTCAATGTGGTAGCTTGGCAATGATTACATATTAGATTTATTGATCCAAACAAAGGAGAGACATCTTATTTCTGTATCACCAAGGTTTTCCTGGTCCACGTTAAGTTTAGTCTAATTGCTGGAGACGATTGCAATCATATGCAGACTGTATGATTAAGTAAAAAAGAAGAGAGAATATGAAAACACAGAGATCTTGCCAACTTGACTGTGCATTGATGAAACATAAACTCTCAGGGCAACTTATAATTTGCATTTGAGGAAAAAAAAGGGAAAAGAAATTGTTTTATATTATATACTGCTTTTGAGTTCTTTTTCCCAACCTCTCATTGTTATATTGCAGGAGTACATCATCACAAAGAAGTGGAAAGTGCTTATCTGAGACAAGAACAGGAGAATAAAATGAACATGCAAAAGTACAAGGTTGGTATAAGTTTGTTCTGAAAAAGGAAATTGCTGACATAGAGGTACTTCGTAAAGTTGTTTGTTTGTGAGTTCAAGACAAGTCCTCTATGGTCTTGAGTCCAAGTTGCTAGGAGTGTAGGGTTAAACAAATTGTTAAGTTGGACACTTACTTCGGAATATTAAAAGCGTTTCAATTTGGACATGTTTGAAACTTCACAAATCTCTCTCTCTATCTCTCTCTCGGCCCTCTCTCATTAGAAACCCCTAAAACCCAGAGTCCATCATGATGACTTCAAAACTCAAATTGTTCCCTGCCTTATATTCCATCCATAAGCAGGTGTACGCAGGTTTTCGAATTTGGCCTACACTGTACATGATGTGTTAATCTCCTTTGTTTTGGGATTTAGCGATATATTCTAGAGCACTTATGATAATATACTTCACGTTACTGATGTTTAATACTGTCATCCCCATGCTGTGGTGATGTAACCCATAGTTTGCTGTAAAGAGTTCTATGTTTGGTGAGTATCCATTATATTCAAATTGTGTTTCTATGTTATGCATTTACTTGTTTAGATGTTTCCCTGTTTCAGGACATGTTAAAAACTAGAGCTTCACTTCCTATTGCTTGTCTAAAAGGTGATATATTGCAACTACTGAAAGAGAATAATGTTCTTGTTGTTTGTGGGGAAACAGGTTCTGGGAAGACAACTCAGGTGCATATTTGTTTGCTAATGGTTTTGGATTGACACCGATTCTAAACTGCACTTTCCTGCCTTTCTTTCATTGAAGCAGTACCACTGAAATGTTATGTAGGTTCCGCAATTTATTTTGGATGACATGATCGACTCAGTTTATGGTGGACATTGTAATATTATATGCACACAACCAAGAAGAATAGCGGTGGGTACATAATGATTTAGAATTACCATCAGCATCATAAGCACTGTTGCTTTTATTACCACATGTTTAATTTAATGATCGTCAGGTTGTGTTCTAGCTTGACTTGCCTGTGTGTTTTATTGTTTTACAAAGTGTTTTGCGACTTGATTCTTATAGTTCTCTACAGATCCTTTTTGCAAGAAAAAAGAGAATAAGTATGATCCAGAAGTGGATATTTGCATCCTTAAATGGCAAATTGTTCTTGCATTGTGTAAACATCTCACAACTATGGACAGGAAAATTCTTTGAAATGAACTTCGCCCTGAATTTGGAGCAAAAATGCTTATACCTATCCAGGAAGTAACAGTTAAAACTAAGTTCTTCATGCTCCTAAGCTTTTATTAACCTAAATGAAATCAGCGAACAAAGTTTAGATTCATCTTTATTGGCCCATAAATATATATTGCTTAATGGTACCGATTGGCAGAAAAGTTTAAAGGCAGGCATTGGCAAAAGCCACATATATGTCCTGCTTTGTGCTCACATTTAAGGTTTCCTTGTTCAATACTTTGCATTTTGAGTCTAGCTAATATGATTATCTGAAGCAGCTAGTATTTATTAATACCCACAAGGGAGCAAGTTAATGCATTCTTGTGGCACTTTGTGGCGAATGATGCTATTTCCTTTCTGTTTATTTAAATTCATATGACCTTTTTAATGAATGTAAGAGATAATTGGAGCTTTCTTGTTACTGAACTGCAGTTTTGTGTTTTGCTGCATTGTATTATAGGCTATTTCTGTGGCTGAAAGGGTTGCTGATGAGCGCTGTGAACCTTCACCTGGTTCAAATGGTTCCTTGGTTGGATATCAAGTCCGCCTTGATAGCGCAAGGTGTTTATATACTTTGCCCACTTAGTAATTGTGAATTCCAACACATGAGCAGACACCATGAATCGTGTCATTATTTTATTTTCGTTGTTTTGTACCAATTTTGTGATAGAGCTTAACGCTGTTGTTTTTCCCTCTTTCAAGTTAAGCATTTGTACCACTAACATTTGCATTTTCGTTTGTCTGTTTTATCATTATCAGGAATGAAAGAACAAAGCTTTTATTTTGTACGACGGGCATTCTTTTGAGGAAAATTGCGGTGAGCCCTCTTTTTAATTTAGTTGTTTTGTTGAGTCTGCTGTAACTTTGTCACATACAGGCCGAGCCAGTCATTTTTTTTTTTAAAACACTTAAGTACAGACTGGTGCTGTAGTTGTCTTTTATTTAATTGTATTCCTTATTGGTGGTCCAGTTCTCCATCTTTTATTTCATGTGACTGCAAATATCTATCCCTTGGGGTTCTGATGGAATTAATCACATCGATTAACCTTTCATTTCCTGATTTTATGGGATCATGTTAGAATAGTTGCCATCAGACTGGGGATAAAAATGACTAAAAATTTTTAGTTTGTCTTTGGTTTTAACAGGATAGGGCTGTTAATGTTTCTTTATTGACATAAACTGGTAGTTACTCATGTTATTAAGGTTTTTGGGAATTACCAATTCACATTTATAACTTGGAATGAATAGAAAAGTTAAATGAAATTGATTGTTTTGTTCTTTGTAAGATCAGCAGCAATTTCTGTTTTAGTTATTAATTCTGCATGTGCTCCATCCGGCCATAATATTCTATCCCGTTCACTTTTATTGACTCTTTACATTTTTGTTCTCTTTCCTCTTCTTTTCTGTTTGTTTTGAGTTTGGATGAGCTCTTTTCTTCTATACATGTACTTGAATAAAGTTCTTTGTTATTTTTGTGATGTAGCACTAGGGAGAAAATAGAAGAAAGTAGAGAAAGAAGAGGAAAGAGAGAATTAGAGAAGAAGGAAGAGAGAATTAGAGAAGAACTGAGAGAATTTTAGGGAGAGAATGAGAATTCTAGAGAGAGAATAACTGATA
>JXTC01000170.1:189478-235125 GCA_002914845.1 Trema orientale
GGAAAACGCTCAGGTGCAACACGAACCATAACATAGTCACCTTCGTTAAACTCTTGATGTCGACGATGGAGATCCGCTGAAATCTTATATTTTTCTAAGGATATCAATTTCACCGAACAGGGTGGTGCACCGCAGTGCACTGACCCGAATAGGATGGGCTCTCACCGTTATAAATGGTGCGGGGCATGGGGCGGGGATTCCCCGTTTAATATTTAGCGGGATGCGGCGGGCTTGGGATTGAGTGCCCTGCACCGACCCCGCCCCGATTATATATAAATTAATTTCTATTTTTTTATATATAATAGTGATTCAAGTAGATTTTTTTTTTTAAAAAAAATCTAATAATATATAGTCATATACTAATATTGTTTGAGTTATTTGGGATTGTATTAGCTTTATGAATGAATAATATGCTATATGATTTTGGTATTAAATAGTTTACATTTGACAATTTTAACATGTTAAAGTTTTATTTGAATGTGTTTTTTGGTTATTTAGGTCTAAATTTAGAATTTTTAATGAAGTTAACTTTAATTTTGATTTTTTTCAATATATTTAGACTTCTAAAAGATTTGAACTAACATAAGATTGTGTAATTCATTCAAGATGACGATTCCAAACGGGGAACTCGATATACTAATGGGGAAACCGATCCTCGATGGGGATTCCCCGAAATTGTCCCGCACCAAATTAAATGGTGAATGATGCGGAGATAGTATATTAAAATAATAATGGGGACAGGGATGGTAAACACCAAACCGATCCCGCCCTGCCCCGTTGACATCTCTATATTTTTCATTACTCAAAGCAATTTTTCGTCGAATGTCTTCATGCAAACTACGAATATGATCAGCAAAATCTTGGGCTGAATTGGAAGGCTTATAATCAGCAGGTAAAGGAATCAAATCAATAGGCTGACCAGGGCAAAATCCAATAACAATCTCAAAAGGACTCTTTCCAGTCGAACGATTGACAAAATTGTTATAGGCAAATTCAGCAATAGGAAGAAGGAGATCCCAATTCCCAAGTTTATCACCTACCAAACATCGAAGCAAGTCACCTAAACTCCGGTTAACAACCTCAGTCTGACCATCAGTTTGAGGGTGGAATGCTGAAGAATACTTCAAGGTAGTGCCAAATAATGTCCACACTGTCTACTAAAAATAGTAACAAATTTTACATCCCTATCTGAAACAATAGTAGAAGGTAGGCCATGTAATCGGACTACTTCCCTGAAAAACAACTTAGCCATTTGAGAAGCATCAGTACTCCTAGAACAAGGTATAAAATGAGCCATTTTTGAAAATTTATCCACAACAACCATTATAGAATCATGGCCACGAGCGGTTGGGCAACGCTAGGACAAAATCCATGCTAAGGTCTTTCCAAGGTGTATGTGGAACAGGCAGAGGAGTATACAAACCAGTGTTGTGTTTTTTAGCTTTACCAAGCTGGCAAGTACGGCACTGTGAAACAATGCATGCAACATCTTTTTTCAAAGTAGGCCAATAAAAACGATCTTCTACTAGAGCTATAATCTTATCACGACCAAAATGACCTGCTAAACCTCCTGCATGTAATTTCCATATGAGAAAATCACGGAGGGAAGTACGAGGGATGCACAATTTAACTCCTTTGAAAAGGAATCCATCACGAACGAGAAAATTCGGATGTACTTTTCTAGAACAATCAAGTAGATCGTCAAAAAGAACACCAAAATCCGGACAAGTAGGATGCTCATCTTTAAGCCTTTCAAATCCAACCACTTTAGTACTCATGGATTGCAAAATAGTAGCAACACGACTAAGAGCATCAGCGGCTTTATTTTCGATCCCAGAACGATGATTAAGAACAAAAGTATAATCTTGCAGAAATTGCACCCATTTAGCATGACGATCACTCCACTTACGCTGAGAATTAATATACTTCAAAGCTTGGTGATCGGAATAAAGAACAAATTCTTTGGGCAGTAAATAATACCTCCAATGTCGAAGAGACTGAACAACAGCATAAAATTCCTTGTCATAAGTAGAATAGCGTTGTTTTGCCTCATTTAACTTTTCACTAAAATAAGCAACAGGATGACCATCTTGGCTCAAAACTCCTCCAACACCTACACCAGAGGCATCACAAGCAACTTCAAAAACTTTGGAAAGATCAGGATGGCGTAGCACAGGAGCTTCTATCATCTTCTGCTTGATGTCAAGGTAAGCTCGGTGAGCTGCAGGAGTCCATTTAAAATCCCCTTTCTTCAAACATTCAGTAATAGGAGCAGTGATAGTACTGAATCCTTTAATGAATCGGCGATAAAAAGAAGCAAGGCTATGAAAACTATGCGCAGCAGTCAAAGTAGTAGGTTCGGGCCAATCTTTAATAACCTTGATTTTATCAGGATCAGCAAAAATTCCTTGAGCAGAGACAATATAACCTAGGAAAAGAACCTTAGGTTGCAGAAAAGAACACTTCTGAAGATTAATATACAACTTCTCATCACGGAGTATCTGAAAAACTTGTCGGAGATGGTCAAAATGTTAAATCTCAGAATGACTGTAGATCAAAATATCATCAAAATAGACGACAAGAAACTTTCCCAAGAAAGGACGCAAAACATGAGTCATCACTCTCATGAAGGTACTAGGAGCATTGGACATGCCAAATGGCATAACCAACCATTCATATAAACCATCAGGAGTCTTGAAAGCAGTCTTCCATTCATCACCAGGCCGAATACGAATCTGATGATAACCACTGCGCAAATCTATTTTGGAAAACCATTGAGATCCGGCGAGTTCATCAAGCATATCATCAAGGCGGGGAATAGGAAAACGGTACTTTACAGTAATCTTGTTAATAGCACGACTATCAACGCACATTCTCCAAGATCCATCCTTTTTTGGAGTTAGGAGAAGCGGAACAGCACAAGGACTAAGGCTATGGCGAACAAAGCCTTTAGCAAGGAGAGCATCAACTTGACGATTTAATTCCTCACGCTCAGTAGGATTCATGCGATAATGAGGAAGATTTGGCAATTGTGAACCAGGTATCAAATCAATGGCATGTTGAATGTCTCGTAGTGGTGGTAATTCATCAGGTAACTCAATAGGCATAATATCTTTAAATTCTTCAAGTAAAGGAGAGAGTAAATTCATACCAGATATAGAAGGAAGGTGAAAACCATCCTTGTGGACAAGAGCATAAACTATACCAGTGTCAGCGCATTCACGTTCAAAAGGCTTGTGTGACAAAAGTTGAATACGATGCTGAGTAGAAGCTTTAGGATTGGACTTGGCAACCGATTTAATACGGGTCGTAGGCTTTGCTGGCGCGAGATTAATACGTTTACCCTCATGTCGAAATGTATAAGTGTTAGCTCGACTACAATGTTTGACAGCATGATCATAGAGCCAAGGACGACCAAGAAGGATATGAGCAACATCCATAGGCAACACATTACAGTAAAGATCTTCGGAATAAGGACCCATCTTCAGCGAAACGAGACATCTTTCATTCACAGGTAAGGAGGTTTGATCAACCCATGCAACTTTGGAAGGGTGAGGATGAGGCTCTGGCTTAAGATTGAATCTTGTAACAGCGGCTCGAGAAACCACATTCATAGTACTTCCTCCGTCTATGACTAGTTTACAAGTATCACCATTGAGAGGAACAAAAGTGTGAAAAATTGTAGTACGCTTCCAAGCTTCTTTAGGAGCAGGAGTAGACAAAATACATCTCATAACAGAGACATGTGAAGCATAACAAATTTTATCATCTTCTTCATACTCAGGAGAATAATCGTCATAGCCAGGATCTTCCATTGGAACAATGATAACAATCTCTTCATCGTTGTTTTCATCATCAATATCCTCATCAAGAAGTTCCAAAGTGAGAGTATGTCTCGGGCAACGAAAGGCGATATGACCTTTCGCATGACAATTATGACACTCAATTTGATTAGTTGAAGAGCGAGAACTAGAAGCATTGTCTTGCGCTTTTGTCAAAGGAGTGACAGAACTTGCATTAGGACGATGAAGAACAGCGGGAGTATCACTCATTGGTTTAGTGAATTGAGTACGGCGTGTAGGAGATGTTTGAAGATACTTCTCAATTTCAAGAGCTTTGTGATAAGCATTATCAACAGAATCATATGTTTGTAAAAGAACACGACGCTTGATATCAATCCAAGCCATTGACAAACCGAGAAATAGTGAAAGAGGTAGTTTCATTAATGTCACACCGTGTTGAGAAATCTTCAAATTTGGCAGTATATTCGTTCACAGTTAAAGACCCTTGACGAAGATTCAAAAATTGATTTTCAAGTTGAGCAACATAAGATGGCGGTAAATATTTCTCCTTTAATTTTGATTTCATCTCTTCCCAAACAGTAAAAGGAGTTTGACCCATATGAGCCATGTTGAGGAGGACATTCTGCCAATAGCGCTTAGCAGTGCCAACTAATTTCATTTTTGCAAAGCGAATTCGCTGCTCATTATTCATATTGTACCACTCAAAAAACTCTTCAATAGAAACTAACCAATCAAGAAAAGCACCGGGATCGTAGCGACCATCAAAGTCAGGAGCTTCGACTTTAATCTTCTTAGTCAAATCATGAGGATCAACAAAACGAACTTGAGGAGGTTGTCGAACCTAAACAGTCGGGGCGGTGTCAGTATCACCGTCTAATGCATCGACAGCGTTAATGATACGAACAGCACGTAATGGGGCTTGGACGACTGGTGTTGGCAAAATTCCGGTTTGAACATTCTCTGACTGTGATGAAGAGGAGCCAGAAGAATGAGTCACAGGAGTGTTGACAGGCTGCTTTCCAATAGATTTATTGGTTTGCTCAACTTTTTCCGATAAACGAGCGTAATTAGTGTCCATATTTGTTTGCATAGTAGAGACAGAATTGGCTAATTGAGTAATCAATTGAGTCAAATTAGCAATTTGCTCATCTGTAGTAGCTTTCTTTGTCAGACTCGTGGATAAATCTCTTGTAGTCATAGTGAAACTGATTTTTGGGTTGTGCTGAGTTGACTTGCTGGCTGGTGAGTTGAATCTTTGAGTTTGACCGAGTTGACTCGCTGGTTGAAGCAATTCTGGGTTGCAGATCAGATGCAAGGTCTCTAGATAGCAGTCGGAGCTTTGTTGGAAGCAGGAACTCGGAAAATAGCGGTCGAACAGGGCAGGGCCTACGTTTCAGCGGTGATGTGGACTAGTAAGACACGATCTGGGCTCGTATATGTTGGTTGGAGATGACTGTTGGTGGCACGGCTGTGGGCGTGAGCAGTTCGCCAAGCTAGCTCGTCGACTTTGAAGTGGTCGGCCGCAGGTGAGGACGCCGGAGAAGTGGGTGGTGGCGGTGAATGGCTGCTGGGGTTAGGTGGCGGAAGCAATAAAGATGGGTAGTAGGTGATTAGGGAAGATGACTAGATCGTGCTGTAGCTGCTTCTTTTTTTTTTTTTTTGAACAGTACTTTTTTCTTTTTTTTTTTAAAAATACAAAAATTTAAAATTAAGCGAAGCAGCAACAGTAAGCAAAAAAAAATTGAGTACAGGCCAGAGAAATTCGAACTGAATTTGATACCAAATTGATGTAGTACTAGGGAGAAAATAGAAGAAAGTAGAGAAAGAAGCGAAAAGAGAGAATTAGAGAAGAAGGAAGAGAGAATTAGAGAAGAACTGAGAGAATTTTAGGGAGAGAATGAGAATTCTAGAGAGAGAATAACTGATAGTTGTATTTCATAAATCAAAGTCTGAATTACAATGACAATGGAGAGGCTTATTTATAGATAAGCTTAGGACACAAACTAGGAAAGTAAACTAGAGCAAGCAATTGACATAAACGGGTAACTAATAACTAGTTACTTAAAATCAAAATAATTCTAATTAAAATAAATTAAAATACCCTATTACTAGTTTCTATATTTGCGCCTAGTATAGAGTTTTAGAGGCCTTCTAGATGCTTCATCATTTTGTCTTGGAGTTGTTTACGCACACCTCACCCCCAATTCCTGCATAGAAAATTGCCTTAACTTATTTGTTCAATTTGCAGGGAGACAAAAACTTGACAGGGATTACTCATGTCATAGTTGATGAAGTGCATGAACGGTCTCTTTTGGTGAGTTGGTATACTTTGGCTAATTTTGCTAGACCGTTCTCTTAAATCGTGTGATAAAACTTGATTGGCACTTCTCAAAGTTAACGTAAATCAAACACAAGAACGATCTCTCTCAAAAGAAGTGTTCGTGCAAGGTTTTCTTCTTAGGAATATGATGTGTAACTACTACTGGTTGATTACCTTTTATCATTTGAATTGTTTTCTCTCTTGATAGCAACATATTAACGGTATTTGTTACAGCTTAGACATAACATGTTTTGGATGAAATAGAAGCCAGCCTTTGGCAATTGTTCTGATTGTGAAGGGTCCTTTTTTTTTCCCGGTGGGTTTAACAGGGTGACTTTCTACTTATTGTTCTGAAGAATCTGATTGAGAGGCAATCTGCTCATAACTCTAGAAAACTGAAAGTTATTCTTATGTAAGCTTTGCATTTCAATTTCTCTTCTAAGCTTGTTAGTTTTATTGTTTTAGTCTTTTATATTGTATTTCCTGTTCAGGTCTGCAACTGTTGATTCAAATTTGTTTTCAAGATACTTTGATCACTGCCCTGTGATTACTGCACAAGGCAGAACACATCCCGTGACAACTTACTTTCTGGAGGATATATATGAAAGTATTAATTATCGGGTGGCTTCAGATTCTCCAGCTTCTGTAAGATATGAAACATCTACAAAAGAAAAGGTATCTCAAAATTTGGATCCTACTTTTCCATTTCTGTGCCTCAGATCTATCACTCATTCTTTTTCTCTTCAGAGAAATCACTCATTTCTCAGTTTTTGGTAATTTTGTCAAACTCTGAGGAGTTTCCATTGTTTCTATCACTGCATTTCTTTTTTAAATATTCAATCAATTTGAATACATGTAAACTAAAAGTTTATAGTGGATGTTCTCTTCAAGTAGAAGTTTTCTTTTTTAAGTACTCAATCAATTTGAATACATGTAAACTAAAAGTTTATAGTGGATGTTCTCTTCAAGTAGAAGTTGTGTTTTGGGGTAAGTCCCTGAATTTAATTAGAACAATTCTAATTGAGTGTTGATCACTGATAGATTAAGCATTGAACATGATTATAGCAGAAAACAGGACAAAAACAGAGAGAAAAACCAGGGTAGTGTTATTTTAGGGGTCACGGTTCCTAATTAAGCTAGGGTATCCTTACCCTATCCCTAATCCCTTTTAGGGGAATAAGAACGTGAGTTACATGCACTAAACTAAGGAACATCAACTACTGTTGTATGCAGAAACTTTCTAACCAAGTAATATGTTATTTCTTTAGCAACTAACCCTAAACCAGGTAGTTTTCGGTTTATATTTGCTGGTTTTGAGTGAAATTACTGAGGTGGCAGCTTCTGACTTGCTCCCTAAGACAGTTTACTAAGCTCTAAAACTGGTTCTTAGCACTTCCATGTTATCTAATCATTATTTTTCACTAAAACCATGGCTAGAACTAGATCCTAGGAGACAAGGAAAAGCTGTTTTTGCTACTTGGCAGCCTTGTCTCCCACTATTTTCTTGATTTCCAAGCTTCAGCTCCTTATAAATAGGAGCAGCCCTTTCACACAAAAGGAGAACGGTTCAACAAGTTCGTCATACACACACACCCACATACAATCACTCTCGCTTTTTCTCAGCTACTCACGTTTCTAGCTACTGCAGTGGCTGAAACTCTCATTTTTCTTGCATTTTAGTCTACCCGATAGACATAAAATCTCTCCTAACCTCCTATACATCAATCTAGATCATGTTCCTAGCCGAAGGTCGCTAGTTTAACCTCATTCTCATATCAGAAAGTGATCTTTAGCAGCTTTACATGCATGATCAGCTGCTTTTTTTATATAAACAGTGGCTAATTTTTGATCTTTTATCATATATCTCAGCTTCTAGTCTTTGTTTCCCATTCATATCCTATCTTGTGTTCACCACCTAAGTACTATATCTTATTTTATAAGATTTTGTACTAGTTCATGCATGATAAACACTAGTCTACATATATAAAGTGGCTGATCATTCATCTCCACTTTTCTGCGTCACAAGGAATATGAAGTGAATACCTTTAATTTGATCATTAAAGGTTCCTACTTCATGTTTTATATACCTATGCTCATATACATGCATGATCAAGGCTTGGTCAGCATGTAACCGAGCTATATTTCAAACAACAAATCATCATCTATTTCTTCTTTCATATACACACTAGTGTCTCATTCAAGGATCTCTATAAGGGTTGAGCCATTCAAGACCCCAACCTCGTGTTCTTGTGATAGCATCTTCTATTTCTTGGTATTTTTTATCTTATTTTCAGTACAAGCTTATTCCAGTTAACTGGTATATTTTATGTTTCAGTTCTTTATTTTCAATATTTATATTTCAGCAACCATATTTTCAACTATATTAAAATTTCAGTCTCTTTGCTTTCTGTTATGTAAAGTTTTAGTACTTTTTAACTTAGTTATTTACACCTTAGTATCTTAGAAATCAGTAACTGGTCCTCTTTTATTTACATATATATTTCTCTATCTAACGAATTTAACTACCTACTGTATATATATATCTACCTATACTTATGTGTCTCTAATTTTTATGCTCAATTATGCTGTCTTAAGTTTTGAGTAACAAACAAGTAATCACATATTTCAGAAATCAAAAATTACCACGAACAAGTTGTTTATTTTGGGATCAGAACTTACAAGTTACGTCTTGTGTTGTCAGTTTCCATACCCAGTTAATAACCAAAGCTGTCTTTTATCATTGATATGCTCTACATTTTGTTAATTCTTTTGAGATTCCGACAAGGTTATCTTTTTGTTACATTTATCCTTTTAAGTCATGAATTCTTGAAACTGTGAAATCACAGGGTGGTCCAGTAAACAACCGAAGGGGAAAGAAAAATCTTGTTTTATCGGCATGGGGTGATGATTCTCTGCTATCTGAAGAATATGTTAATCCGTATTATGTACCAGATAGTTATCATTCATATAGTGAACAAACTCAACAAAATTTGGTAGGTGCTTTGAGATATGTAATGTTTAACGTTCATGCCATTACTACTTGTTTGCTGGTTGACTGAATAATAAAACGGATATGATTTTTGTACAGAAAAGATTGAATGAAGATGTCATTGATTACGATCTTCTTGAAGACCTGGTCTGTCACATTGATGAAAATTGCAGTGAGGGTGCCATACTTGTATTTTTGCCTGTAAGCCCATTCCTAGTCCTTTTACTTTGAATTACTCATACACCCATGCTTTCTTCTAAAAATTAATTATGTTTGGTAAACAGGGAGTATCTGAAATTCACATGTTAGTCGATAAGCTAGCTGCTTCTTACCGATTTGGTGGACCATCTTCAGATTGGATTCTTCCATTACATTCTTCTGTTGCATCAACTGATCAAAAGAAGGTGTTTTTAAGGCCTCCTGAGAACATTCGTAAGGTAACTTGCTAATTAATTACTTACCCTTGCTAATTCTTTTGTAGTTCCACAATTAATTTTATCATTGTTTTACTCCTCTTTTGTCTAGAATGTTCTTTTAATGCATCGAGCTTCTGTGTGTATCAATTTGGTGTCAAATGAATGTCTAATTATTATGTAAACTCTACTCGAATTTTAATTTTAGATCAGACAAAAACTATTTCTGTGCTCAAGATAAATCGTGTTCGATTAATTTTTCAAATGTCTGACTCAAATAGCCTAGCCCAATTGTTTATGTCTCTCTTTAATATTTGTCATCCCAGGTCATTGTGGCCACAAATATTGCTGAGACCAGTTTGACAATAGATGATGTGGTGTACGTGATTGACTGTG
Source organism: Trema orientale (assembly GCA_002914845.1). Lineage (NCBI taxonomy): Eukaryota > Viridiplantae > Streptophyta > Magnoliopsida > Rosales > Cannabaceae > Trema > Trema orientale. The sequence continues at coordinate 199,400 of JXTC01000170.1, forward strand.
GAAAGCATAAAGAGAACCGTTATAATCCACAGAAGGTTTGTTCTTTCAACTCTGATAATAAAAATATTGGTATGTAGAAGGAATATAAACTGAATATCAGGACACGAAATAACTTTTGATAACAGGATATAATACCAAAAATATATGAGAGTTGGGCAAGTGAAGTTTGATCGTTCAAGATTCATTTCTCTGAATGAAAATCTTTTGTTTTTTCACCACCATATAATCTCACTTCGCTTGGAGAAATATCTTGCTAGGCTTACACATTCAACAGCTTTTAGTGCTAGAGAGTGATTAGCTTTGTTAATTGTTCACTTGTGAAGCAGTCAGTTGCCTTAACAAGTGCGACTTTGTAGTTCTTTTTGTTCGATGTGGTTTTGTAGTTGGTGTCGAATTATCTACCCATTACTTTTTTTATTGCTTAGGATGCATGTTCCTGCTATATAGAAGGACAAAAAGATAGTAAAATGTGGTCATTAGAATACTAGAAATTGACTGGGGTGATCCTATTGACATAGATCAGTTTCATATGTTAGTAAATATACTAGTCTCATATTATAAAAAAAAGGTTTTATATCCATGAAGCTGCCTGAACATTTCCTCATCATCTTACACAGCTGTTGTTAACCAGTTGTTCATTTTGATAAATTTTTGTTTGTATGAACAGACAGGACAGTAAAGGACAGTTTAGAGAATATTAGAATGACTGATGTCGTTTCAGTGATTTTTTGTTGGTTTCAAAATTTAGTACGTAGACACTTTTATATCCATTAAGCCTCCTGTATATTATCTCCTACTAATACTTGGCTTATGTTACTGTGTTCATATTTTGCATCTATCAATTGAAAATAGTATAGTGATTATGATCCTTTTATGAGAACCAACCAACCAAGATCTGATTGTTTTAATAACTGTAGAAATTGTCAAGCATGGTTGAAGATTGGATATCTCAAGCAAATGCAAGGCAACGACGAGGAAGAGCTGGACGTGTAAAACCTGGAATTTGTTTTTGTTTGTACACGTGTCACCGGTTCGAAAAACTTATGCGCCCTTTTCAGGTACTTTGCTCAGATTATTATTGTTATTATTGCCATTTCTATTCCTGTTACAATAGTTTCTAACGTGCTCTTTACTGTACCAAGGTTCCAGAAATGCTTCGAACTCCATTAGTAGAGCTGTGCTTGCAAATTAAATTACTTTCTTTGGGATTCATTAAGCCATTTTTGTCCAAGGTAAGTAATCACTATCTTCAAATTACAGGTCTTTTGTTGATGCTATTGTCTAATAAGCTCTATATGTGTACTTTTTTTTTTTGTTTCAGGCTTTAGAACCCCCCAAGGATGATGCTATGACCTCAGCAATTTCTTTGTTATATGAGGTGGTTCTTAATTGCATTTATGAATTTTTACATGAAATTTACTTTGACTACGTCTGTTTCTGATGAACAATTGCAGCATAATTGCCAATTTGATTGGCTTTGTCCAATATTTAACTTTATTATTCCGTTTTAGTTTTCTGTTCCAACTTCTTGTCTGTTTGTTCCTGTATTTTCCTTGTATATATTTGTTTATTACTTATTAGAATTTAGAGTCAAAGGCTCATGTTCTACATTTTGTTGCACTTGCCTCGTTTTCATGAATTGAATTATCTTAATTTTTTTAATTAGTCTCAATTTATTATGTAGGACCTAATCGTAGAGGTTTGTCTTACTGTTTGGGTACAATATCGTTTTGTGTGTTTGTTAGATAACCTGAAGTACTGTAACACCATAATTTATAATTCCTTTTTATTCATATTGTTTCTGTCCATATGTTCATAAATCAATTCACACATTAGAATAAAGTTTATTTTTATTTTTTTGGAGTCAATTAATACTATATTATGGTGCTGTTCCTAGGTCGGTGCTCTTGAAGGAGACGAACTCCTGACACCTCTCGGACATCATTTGGCAAAACTTCCAGTTGATGTATTGATTGGGAAGGTTAGCAATTCCCGTATCTTTCCTCTATACTCTGTAGGGCGTAATGAAATTTGGATGTCAGGTTTTAAGTAAAATGAAAATGGTGAATCCTTAGAAATAAGGCGAGTGTGAGACCTGCTAAACTTCCTGCTTCAGCTTCAAAATTAATATAAGTATCCATGTTATGTTTCTTCATTTCCTTAATCATAGATAATGCAGTTAGATAAACATGCCAGTTTTATTCTGTGTAATTTATTTCTTCCCCACTCTCTCTCTCTCTCTCCCTGTATCCAAATTTCTTTTTGGACCAAAATTATATACTTGTGATCCTTTGAAACTGCAGATGATGATATATGGTGGAATATTTGGATGCTTATCCCCCATTCTCTCAATTTCAGCATTTCTGAGCTACAAATCTCCTTTTGTCTATCCAAAAGATGAGGTGCCTTTTTCAATTCCACGAAAAAGATGTTAGGTTCTTCTTCCATAAAATTTTAATTTGTATTATAGATCTGTTTCTCCCTCTGCTTAATTTCAGAGACAAAATGTTGAAAGGGCTAAGTTGGCGCTTCTGACTGAAAAGCGGGATGGTCCTACTGATTCTTATGATGTTGACCGACAATCTGACCATCTGCTAATGATGATTGCATATATGAAGTGGGAAAAGATTCTGCGTGAGGTTAATTAACGTCTTTCCTTGTATTAATGATATTCATTTGTAATACATGATTTACTTGGTTCCCGTGGCAAGTGCTACTCTGTTTCAGTCGTATTATGATACTTTAGATCCAAGCCTCGTCATTATATTGATGTTGACTGCATAGTATATTATTTACCTCATGAAATCAGGAACATCCTTGATTGCAAGCTAACATATTATTACCACTGATCAAAACATAATGTTTACTAACATAGCAATATCCTGATATTTGCAGAAAGGGGTTAAAGCTGCACACCATTTTTGCAGTTCATATTTTTTAAGCAGTTCGGTTATGTACATGATAAGGTGCAGTTTCGTCTCTGGACTTTAATTATAACAAATAATCTGCTTTCAAGGCTTATTGTATGAATCTGGCTTGGAGTGTTTGTAATAAGTAAGCTAATCTTTTGCCAGAAAAGGAATTCATTATAAAGGTAAAACATTTGAAAAGACGTGAATTCCCATGATTCTTGGGTTTGGTGGGGGACTCCAGTTTTGAGGTTTGATTCACTGAGTGGGCTTTGAGAGACCGATTTCTCTGGGTTATAGGGGAAAAAAATTAGTACTATTATTAAATTAGTAATTTTCCATGATCCTAGTATGTATTTCTAATTGTGATCCTGGTTTGTCAGAGACATGAGGATACAGTTTGGAACCTTGCTAGCAGATATTGGGCTTATTAATCTTCCAAAAAGTTTCCAGGTGTGTAGTTTTTGTATCATTTAAGTGATGTACAGTTACTGTTTGTTATGTCATGATAAAGTGGTTTGTGCAATAATTCACATTGATACTGTCCGGCATTATTTGCGTCCTGCAAAATTAAAATCTGTTTTACTTTGGTGGATTAGTTTTTTCTTGTCCGGAATGAGTTCTTTTTTCAGTTTTCTTCCAAGGCTTAGCTATGGATTTGTTTTCATGTTTCAGATTGGACGGAAGAGAGAGAATCTTGACATTTGGCTTTCTGACATGTCACAGCCATTCAATATGTATTCACATCATTCATCAATAGTGAAGGTAAACCATGTGGTTTGGTTGTCTTGTCGGATCAATCGCAAATTGCTCCCCTTTTTTGAGATGTCGTTTAGATCTGCTCGAACATTCTTCTACCTTGTTTATGGTAAAATTTGGCCTTAACTACAAAAGACCAGAAGAAAATTATTGGGAAGTCCTCCATGTATTTATATGGAGGGATAAAGCCTAATTCATATTAAATTGAAGCCAAAAAAATAGAATTTACAGAGTTCTGTAAATCTCCGAGTTTCGATCCATCTTTGTGAAGGACCAGTGGACATGGATGCATTGCTGAGAGCCTGAGCTTATATTGCCTGCACGCATATGCGCACTTTTTACCACTGCAAACTCAAGCTTTTCTTACTTGTATCAAAACTAGCAGATTTTTCTGTTGTTAGCCATGAGAACTGAAAATCTATGACCTATGTTCGTTCATGTTTGTGTCAGTATATTATATCACCCACAATTGAATCTAAATTTTCCCAGAATCAGAGTCATAGTTCATGCTAGGGCCAAATGTTGCAGGCAATACTATGTGCTGGTTTATACCCAAATGTTGCTGCTACTGAGAGAGGCATTGCTGGCTCAGCACTTGGGAGCCTTAAACAGTCTGCCAATCTGACAACTAAAGGTCATCTGGCCTGGTATGACGGAAGAAGAGAAGTTCACATACACCCTGCGTCTATCAACAGTAACTGGAAAGAGTTTCGATATCCCTTCCTTGCTTTCCTTGAAAAGGTTTTCTCCACTATCATTCATTGGATTTACATGGATACTATCTCTAGCTTTGTTCTATTATCAGTACTTAATCATGTGTTGACCATTTGGTTGCCAAATAAATCAGTCCGTTTGTGCTTTGTCCTGTATCTTTACCATCTCTGTTATTACTATTTATCCAATTCTATAAGCTGAAATTACTTTGCATTATGTGTTAGCTTCCAATCCTGAAATAGGGTTTTATTGAGAATTGCCTATGCATATACTAAGATGTCCATAAAGTTACTGTTTCATCAATTTATATTAAGATATTTACCTTGTCATATTTGCAGGTTGAAACCAATAAAGTATTTCTACGAGATACGACCATCATATCTCCCTACTCTATTTTGCTGTTTGGTGGTTCCATTAACGTTCAGCATCAGGTATTTTTCTGTTAATCTTCTCTCAATAGTGAAATGCATGAATTTATACTACAGGTGCTTCTGCTACAGTATGTTGTTTCTCACTTGTTGCTAGAAGCTTGTGCATCTAAACTATCATTAAATGAGTTGATTGTCTTATTCACAAAATAATGACATGAATGATTATCCTGTCACAAGTCAGTTCTCTTGTATGTTCTTTATATTCGTTGCATCTATGATTATATTCTCTTTGTTCAAAAATTGAAAGGTCGTGGCGTTTAGAAGTTTGGTGTTTATTCATTTATACTAGTAACGATTGGCAGTATTTGCAGGTGTCTTGGATCTATTGCTGAGTTAAGGATTTCTATGCTGTAGTTTGGTGTGTGAATTTTATAGCTAGTCTTTTTTTTTTTTTTGGTTTTTGTCTTGTGGCATAACCATGACTTGGTTTGGTAAACTGATTGTTTATGTGACCTTGTCTGTTCTTTTAAACAAAGCATAAAAGAATTAGGTAAACTAGTCTATTTCCCATTTGCTGCTCTTATTTATCTTCAAGCGCATTGATGTTTGTCATTGCAGACTGGACTTGTCACCATTGATGGATGGTTAAAATTGACAGCTCCAGCCCAAACTGCCGTTCTATTCAAGGAACTGCGGTTGACTCTTCACTCTATTTTGAAGGACTTGATTAGAAAGCCCGAGGTACCATGTTGTTCTTAAAGTTACCATACCCAAAAAATTCTTTTACTTATCTATACTGGGTCTAGTTATGTTTTCTCGGGGAAGTTGGTTCCACGGAAGATGACAATTGGTAGAGCTCCCTGCCATACCTGTGGATCAAGAGTCGTTATAGCCATGTTGCCATAATTTAGCATTAACTTGTGATCATATCGTCGCACTGGAGGACTTCCCAGTTACTGATTTCCATGCTCATACAGATGTGCCTCCATTTTATTTCCTATCACCTATTTTTTTCTGCTCTGGAATTACCTATCACCTAGATTGATCATGTCTCCTTGTTTCTTTTTTAACTAACAGAATGAGACAACCAATATGATGAATTTTGTTTTTTCTTTGCGCCTCAGAATGTGAACGTTGGTTCTGACAAGGTTATCAGCTCTATAATTCATTTATTGTTGGAAGAAGACAAACCCCCAGTATAGTATTTAAGCATCAAGATATGCAACAACAGCTGGTTTTTGTTTCATATGTTGTTAGCTAGCTGCGGTATACTGCACAGGTATTGCCTTTGTTTTCATGATTGTTATTCATTCTATTGCTCTCTCAAGGTGTGCTCTTTAATTGAAGCTCATTGTGTGTGTAGCACCATATGTTGGTTCCAGTGGGACTCCTGGAAATTGACCAGCATTCAGGGGATTGTAGCCTTTAGCTTCAATGGATTCGAGGAACAGGACCATCTGCTATGACTTGGTATAGGACTGAGGTCATAACCACTAAAGAGTTCCTTATTTTCTCCCAAGTCATGTTTACTGCCCGTTGTATACTTGTGTTTGCTTATCCCCGTGGTCCGAACCATATGTAATGTGCTGAATATTGTGCATGAGTTTACAAGACTTTAGACTTGAAAGAGTCTTTTAAATGGTTTACATATTACTATTTTTGCTATGATTATACACATTGATGCTGGTATAGCACCCAGCGACTCATTATCATTTTAGTATTGATGGGAATATATCCTTAAGTCTTGCCTACTTTGTAATAAGTTTCCTAATAAAGGAAAGTCCGTAATTATTAGTGAAAAGATTTATGATCAGTAGTCGTCATTGAGAGTTCCGAAGGACAAGAATTATTGTTATGAGAAGATCTACTATCTTATTCCTTCTCCTTTTACTTCTGTAACTTCTTGACCATTTTAGTTTTATTCAGGTACAACCTTCCATGAGTGGGAGATTAAAAAGATTAAATTGTCAAAGAAAAAAAGGGAAAGAAAAGCCAGGAATATAATTATACAAGTGCAATACGATATCTATGGAAAAAGAAAGAACATAAATTAGGTGTAAGAAATTCTGAAAAAAAAAAGAAGAAGAAAGCAACATGTATCCACTTCCAGTTCCAAGTATCAATAACCAATTTTATTTTTTTTAGAAGAAGATCAATGACCAATTTCACCCTTATCCTCATAGACCTTAGACCAAAAAAAGTACAGCATCTAATAATAATAAGAAGAAGATGGAGGGTTGTATTTCCATTATTTATTTTCTCTTCCCATAATTCTCAGCTAAAATTACCACCGTGATATAGCCAATCACAAATATTTACGTTCCCAACTTTCAGGCTAATTGGCTTTGGCTGCGCGTAATATGAATCATGATACACAATAATACCTACTCTTATCAGTAAAAAAACTAATTAAATCAATATCATCACTGATACCATTACTATATACTAATTAGACTCCTCTCAACACTACCACCACCACTACCTTCTCCTCTCTCGCTGAAACACTAGTAGTCTCTCTCTGTCTCTCTCTCTCGGACATGGGCATGGCGAAGAGAGCAGGGTCTTCTCTCTCACACTTACTTCTTCTCTTCTCCGTAGTCTCTCTCTTCCTCTCCCATCGCCTCCTTGCCGATTCCCACTTCGAAGGCTTCGAGGCCGATGAAGAAGAAGACGACTCGTCACCCCTCACCCCCGATTCCCTCCCACTGCGTTCTCCTCCCCTGACGCACTCCCAACCCGAACCCGACCCGACTCCAGATCCCGCTTCATCGGATCCGGATCCATCTCTGACCCCCGACTCCCCCACCTCCTCGGACCCTCCGAAGCCTTCTTCCACCTCCTTCGAGTACTGGGACGAGGACGAATTTGAGGGACTGCCCATCGAACAACCCCCGCCGGAGACCCCGAAAGCCACCGAACGGGTCACCCCCTCCTCCGATCCCAGTTCGGATCCGAAGACCTCGCCGGGACCCCAGGCTGTCAGTGGTCCGAAATCTTATACGGTCGAGATTGTGTGCGGAAGCTTCTTGATCGTGTTCGTGATCAACTATTTTACTGGGAAGCGTGAGAACGAGAACATCGCCCTCGCCTGGGCCTCCAAATTCGCCGTCAAGGACTCGATTTTCGATAAGAATTTCAGTCTTCTTGGGGTCGGAGATGGCGAGGACTCGCCGCTGTTGCTTAAGGAGGGTCAGAACGTGTTTAAGTTCTATGCGAGCGGGCGGAGGTATTGCCAGGGGCTTTTGGCGACGATGGAGTTGAAGAGTAGGCACGATTTGATTTCGAGGATATATAACATGGTGGTGCCCTGCAAGGACGAGATCAGCTTCGAGGTTTACATGAATGACGATGCCATGGACCATGTGATTTTCGCCGTGGCGAAGAAGAAGGCGGCGAAAGCGATGCAGAAGGAGTTGAGGGATTTGCAGAGGTTTGCCACTGTTTTGTCTCCCCCCAATGGGAGAAAGTGGGTCGCTGAGGACTTGGCTGTTATCTCCGAGTCCAAGGAGGTGGCTGGTGATTTGATCACTGAGGCTGTCCTTGATCAGGTTGGTTTTCTTTCTTCATTTTCTCGTTATTTTGTTCGGTTTAGCATAGCATGCGGATAATATTTTCACTTGGGTATTGTTTATTTTGATGTAAGTTTGCATTTTGAATTTACTGTGTTTGACCAACTGATTGTTATTCAAAATGGTCTATAGAAGATTGCACCTTTTGTAGGATTATACTGGAAATGAGAGATTTTTAAGGGGTTTATGACTTTAGTAAATAGTATGTTCGGGTGTCTCAAGCTGCTCTCTTTATATATGTAAAGTTGTTCACTCACATATCAATGCCGCAATGTTATTCTTTGTCCATTTTGCTTTTCATGATGTGTTTAGAATTGCTTAATTATCAGAAGTTAATCCCAATATTTTGATACTAAGCTGAAACCTCTTGTATGAAATTGTTTGTGCACCTTCCTGATCTTGGTAGCAATCAGTTATATTTACTAATAAGGGATGACATAAGATTTGGTATCTTGTAATACAATATTTGCAATGGAGAAGTTGAGTTATGAGAAGATTTTTGCTTACCATATGTTGGGAACGGAACGGAAACAGTTTCCTATTCTTAGTTTACATGACGTGGGCATTCCTTCAAATTTCCAGTTTCAGTTGTGATGCATTAACATAAAAGTTACAATAGCAAGAGATGATAGAGCAGGACGCTGTCACAGCACCAATAAGGGAAAAAGGTCTGCTACTATTTTAACATGCAACAGATATATCTGGGTTCGGGGGTTGGATGAATCAAAGGGACAAAATTCAACACGTGGGTGAATCAGATAACAAGTGCATAATGACTTAATGCTTTGCAGCTTTGGGACGTGGATACTGTGATTAGCCAATTTAAATTTAGCTGCATTTAGTGGCAAAAGTTTGAATTATTTGTTCCTACATACCTCGTTTGTCCGGTTCTATTTCCATAAGTATTCTATACACTCTGCGTAAGTTGTCACTAATATTAGTGTGCACACTGCGTAAGTTGTCACTAATATTAGTGTGCACATTTTAGGTTATTATGTGACGCATTTATGCAATGAGAGAAAATAGGAAGATAGGGACGTATATTCAACCTTCTGACTAGGACTTCTAATTTTATTTTTCGAGGATAATCCTTTTTGTAACATCTATTGGAGATTCCCTGGACTTCTAGGTGCTGATATTTTTATTTAGGTTATTAATTGTTTTGTGATTTCATAAGAAAATCTGTGGCTGATTTATTTGCGTATGCTATTCTTCACTCTTTTATTGTAGCAACCAAGCACCTGCTCGTATTCCCTGTTTGTTTGAACTTGTGCAACTACAAAAATAAATTTGCAGGTTTTCGGCGAGAAAGCTTTTGAGAAATATGGAAAAGGCTTCATTTCACTGCATTTTTCAGATCAACACCTGGGCACACATAAGAAGATGCTGCTGCTCAAGTTTGCCCTCCCAGATGTTAATCACATGGCTGATATGACTCGCCTAGTGTCTTTGGTGACTTATTATATCGATCTGATTGGGAGATACAAGCTTAGTGCTCAGGTGGGTGGTTATATTCTAATTATGTTCATCTACTCAGATTTGACATAACTGCTGATTTAGTTATGATGGACTTATGATTAAGAACTCTGCGTTTTGGTCACCTATGCAGGCTCGATCTAAAACAGATGCAGCGAGAACGAAGGCTGCCCAAGAGGCATACAAAGAACTTCAAAATGCTAGGCAAGAAGCGCTGCAGAGGAAGAAGGCAGAGAAGAAAAAGCTGATTGAGGAAGCTGAGGCAAAACTTAGTGCAGAGGCTATCCGAAAGAAGGAAGCGAAAGAACGTTCTCGTCAGGCGAAGAAGTCCATGCCTAGAGTTAAGATGACCCGTGGTCACTAGTTTACTCAGACCGCATGTAGCATGCACCATCAATGAACGAACTCACCTCCATTTTATGTCTTAATTTTTCTCATATTATAGTTTGGATTTATTTAGCCGGTCATAATTTTTTTGGTCCTCCTAATACACTCACGGCCTTTGTATTTTAGCTTGCACTACTTTGTTCCTAACTGTTCCACATCTTTGTGGGTTTTTGAATGTACCAAAACCAAATGCGGCTGGATGGAACCATTTTACCTTTTCTTCCCCTTAAGAGGAGGGGAAAATAAATAGTTTTTGGCTGGTTGTTTTTGGTCGAAATAACTTTTTTTCCACACCTCTCCTTGAAGAAAATGGGGATTGCAAAAGCTAGCCAGAAAAGTGACATGTCCTAAAAATGCCGATGTGTCTGGTGTCGAAAGCCGAATCCTCTGCTTTGCCCTGAGTACAGGACAACCGTGTTAGTAATAGCCGAAATCTCTTCTGAGTAATGAAGCAATGGTTCCTTTTTTTTTACTTTTTTTCCCCCTAGGAGGAGGATTTGAACTGGTTGCTTCACATGAAACAAAACTTTTAGGCACACCTTATAGCCATAAGACACATTAGAAATATACACCAGGAGTCTTAATATGATTATTCACTTTTTTCTTTCAGAGAGAGGGTTGACATACTTGTATATCTGGTGCAAATGGTGGGTGACTGATGGGAGAATTAGTAATTGGATTACTCATAAAAATGGGAAGAAGAGGGGAGCGAGCCCCTCATTAAATGACAAATCTTTTCATGTTGGTATAGTTCATAATTTTGCATTGTCATTTTCCAAAGGGAGCTGTGCAGGTCTCCTCCGTCTAGTCAGTAGAGGGCTAAAACGTTCATTCTAAGTATTTGTAGGGTGGTCTCTCTCTCTCCCTCCTGCCACCTCCGCCGTGGCATGTACTCCTCTAATAGAAGAAGAGAGACACGTACAGTATGGAAAGAAAGGACCAGGACCAGTTTTGTTTTCAAACTCGGCCTTCCTTCCCGTTGTAGGTGGAGCAGATTAAAAAAAATAAAATAAAATAAAAAATACCAAGAAAAAATTTTTAAGAAAAGAAAAACGCCGTCTGTGGGAATCGAACCCACGACCACATGGTTAAAAGCCATGCGCTCTACCGGCTGAGCTAAGACGGCGACGTGGTGATCGTTTGTCATTAAAACAAAATAATAAGAAAATAGGAAACAAACTATGGACAAATGACCCATTGGTCAATCGGGTTGATGGGGGCCCAACATTACCGAAGCCCAACAGACAGACCCATTCCTTCCCAAATTCCTCCCCCCAACCCCGGAAGAGCAGCTGCTTCCCCTTCGTCTGAGGCGTTTCTTTTCTTTCAGGGGCCATGGCTGCCTGGACAAAGCTTCCCCACCGCTTCAATCCCACCCGGACCTTCGTCGACGCCAGGGTCAAGTGGGTCCGAGACCCATACCTCGATTTCGCCGTTGAGAGAGAGAAGAACCTGAAACAAGCCATCTCCTTCAAACACCAAATCCTCTCCGACCCCTCCAGGTCCCTCCCTCTCTCCCTCGCCTCTCTCCTCAAACCCCGCCTCGACCTCTCCACCACGGCCTCCAACTTCTTCCGCAAGTACCCTTCTTTCTTCTCCCTCTTCCAGCCGAGTCCCGGCCTCCCTCCACGTGTCAAGCTCACCCGCCAAGCTCTCTCCCTCCACAGAGAGGAGTCCGCCATTCACACCTCCCAGCCGCATCGGGACGACGCCGTTGGCCGCCTCGCCAGGCTGCTGATGCTCACTGGGTCAGCCAGATTGCCCATCTACGTGATCGAGAGGCTGAAATGGGATCTGGGTCTTCCCCACAATTTCATGGCTGCTCTTGTGATCGACTTTCCCGATTACTTTCAGGTCTGCGAGGTCGAAGACCCTTCTACTGGCAGAAAAGAGCTCGCTTTGGAGATTGTTTCATGGAGAAAGGAGCTTGCAGTCTCTGAATTGGAGAGAAGGGCATTAAACGACGACGGTCCGAGTGGTAACAGAACGAAGCGCATTGCGTTTCCGATGGTTTTTCCAAAAGGGTATGAGTTGGTGAAGAAGGTCAAGGACTGGGTCGAAGAGTGGCAGCGTTTGCCTTACATTTCTCCGTACGAAAATGGGTTCCATCTCTCGCAGAATAGTGACCAAGCAGAGAAGTGGACGGTTGCGGTTCTCCACGAGCTGCTTTGGCTTATGGTTTCGAAGAAGACCGAGAGAGATAACTTGTTTTGCTTAGGAGAGTATTTGGGGTTTGGGTCGACATTTAAGAAGGCTCTGGTTCATCACCCGGGTATTTTTTATCTTTCGAATAAGATCAGAACGCAGACTGTGTTGCTTAGAGAGGCTTATAGAAAGGATTTCTTGCTTGAGAAGCATCCTTTGATGGGCATGAGATATCGTTACATTCATCTATTGAATAAGACTCCGAAGATGCGTAGACCTGCTCTTGGTTTGCCTCCTGGAAATAAACAACATGAGACTGCATTTGCCAATGGTGTTGGCCGTAATCTAAGTTTTGAAGGAACTCACGCGTAATTTCATCATGATTCAAGGTGGCTTTGCTTGATCCTGTACGTACACTCCTTATGTTCCTGAAGTTTAATACTTTTGCCATTTTTCTTTCACATTCATATTTAGTATTACAGATTTTCAAATGTGATCAAACAGATTTATTTGGCGCGCGTGTAAACGAGGTGCTCTCTCTTTTGTATTACCTCTTCTTACTGCCGTTACTTGTGGCTAGATTTTCAAATGTGATATCGTCGGCCAAGTAGTGTAGGCTAATTTGTGTTAAAGATGTAGGATGTTTCATATGCTGGATTCAATATGTTATGAGTTAACCTGACTAATATCACTATATCACTCAAGGAATACTTATTAATTCATGAAATTTGGTTTTTATTTTGCAATTATTTGCATTCTTCTGTTAGCGGCCACCTCTGAATTTTCTTCATGCGGTGTGCTTCATTTCTTAGCAAACTAGGTAAAAGCATCTGTTATGATAGGTGTGGGGTTTCTCTTTTTCCCACTAGAGGACGAAGTTCTTGACTTTGGGAGCGGTTTCATTGCAGTGCATTATTCGGATAATCAGTCCTTATGGAACAGACAAGAAGATGCTGTTCAAACTTGCCTTATGGGATTCCAAGAACATAGATGATTAACTTGGTTGGTGGCTTGGGGAACCTCTTTTCTGTTGATTTGCTCGCTCCAATAAACTCTGCACCAGGTCAAGGTGAGTCAGTTTCTGGTTTGTTCCCGCAATTCTACTGTGACAAGATTTGAAATTCACTCTTGATTTCAAACTCTGATATGTTCAGGTCATGGTGGAGCGTACTCCAAATGATATTTGAAAAAAAAAAAAAAAAAAAAGCTCACTCAACAGCTGAAGGCAATGTCTAGACTAGAATTAGAATATCAAATCCAATTGACTAAAATTCAACAGTGTTGCGTCTTATAACCCATTTTTTTTTAATTCTGAGTTAGTATTCCGACATTCGATTGGATTTTCTTGCCTGCCGTAAATTCTTTTACAAATACTCAAATTGATAGTATTATACCGTAATGAAAGTTTTTTTAAAGCCTTAAAGGTAGCTAAGTATCACCATCAAAGCATCAGGAATATCTAAGTGTGACTATGAAGTTGTGGGGTTCGTTGCCAAGAATTGTTTAAGTCCTTTTCATTTCTTGGATTCACATGGTGATTGTACTTACCAATTGGCTTATCTTATCACGGATGACAAGGAAAATAATCTTGGTTCTTGATTCATATTTCATCATGATTCAAATTTCAAGGTGGCTTTGCTTTATCACGTGCGTACATTATCCTTGCATTCTTAAATTTTAATAAAACTTTTGCTATTTTTCTTTCACGTTTATATTTGGTATTTCTTTCTGGCTAGATTTTCAAATGTGATATCATCGGCCAAGTTATGTAGGCTAATTTGGGTTCAGATGTAGTCTGTTTCATATATTGGATTAATATGTTATCATTGAACCTGACTAATATCACTTAAGGAATACTTTTTATTAATTCATGAAATTTTAGTTTTATTTTGTGAGACCTCCTTATTTGCATTCTCTGTTATTACCTCTGAATTTTCTTGATGCAGTGGGCTTTATTTCTTAGCAAACACCATACCACTCTAACCTGGAGAAAGGTCCCGTGGAGATAACTTTTATGGATTTCTCTTTTTCACACTAGAGGAAGAAGTTCTTGCGGCTTCATTGCACTGGATTATTCAGATAATGAGTCCTTATGGCACAGACAAGAAGACGTTGTTCAAACTTGCCTCACGGGATTCCAAGAAACATAGATGATTAACTTGGCTAGTGGCTTGGGGAACCTCTTTTCTATTGATTTGCTTGCTCGAATAAACTCTGCAGTCACCAGGTCAAGATGAGTCAGTTTCTGGTTTTTTCCCGCAATTAAACTGTGAAAAGATCCGAAATTCACTCTTTATTTCAAAACCTGATATGTTCAGGTCATGGTGGAGCTTACTCCAAAGGGTATTTGCCGAGGGAAAAAAAAAATCTTACATATGCTGAAGGCAATGCCTAGACTAGAATGTAGAATCAGAGTTCCAAATCCAATTGATGTGGTGTGTCTTATAACTTATCTTTCATATGCTGGATTCAATATGTTATGAGTTAACCCTGATTTAGTATTCCGACATTCAATCAGATTTTGTCGCTCATAAAACCATCGGAGATTTATGCACCTTTGTGGTGGAAGCATCACAACTGCATAAGAGGATTTGGATGTAGGCTAGCTCACATATTCCACCATTTATTGCTCCATTAGCATTTAATGCTTCTTGCCATGTGATTGTTTGGATAAAGCCGTGTAAGCAAATTGGTTTCTTGGATAAAACCGTGTGATATGTATGGTACGAATGAAAGAAATTGATGGAATGGTTGGTGAGTATCAGCCTATAAATAAAGGCCTTCTCTCGTAACTGTCTTATTAACTTTGGGATAGAAACAAATAATGCAACACTGACTGTGATGCAAACAAACTTGAGAAAAAAATAATACCAAGGCTAGATTAGTGCAACCACAAGCCAGAATAATAAAAACTAAAAGGAAAAACAAGATAGTTAGGTGGAAACAAAGCAAAACGAACCAAATAATTTAAACAAATTCAATCGCTTAACGGAAGAAATAAGGCCTTATATGGCATTAATTAACTGCTCGGCATGATCTTCTAATCTGCCCCTTTTTGGGATTAGTAATGACGTCAACAGCTTGCATTTTCACTATGGCTTGAGCAAAGTTTATGTTAAATTCTTCATATGTGCTTTTGGCTATTAGTTTGACTGCATTCTTAGTTCTCCTATCAGAAGCCAAGTCTTGGTCAAATCGAAGAATTCCTTTGTTCAACAACAGTTGCTTGTAGTAAGAGTTATCAACCGTCAACGAACTGAAACGATTTTGGTCTAAGTTAATGGTGTTGTTACCACTCGAACGTCTTTGAGGACACCGACGTCTCAGTACCCGTACCAATGTTGGGTTCATGGTCGGATCGGGTTTCGTAGTATTTCTAAAGTTGTAAAGACGATCTTGGATGAAAGAGCAATGTGTCACTCCAACGGTGTGACCACCTACACAATAAAAATAATTAGCAATATGGAAAATTATTCATTGTTGCAAAGCAAATTATAAATATATGGAACTGTTTGATTATAATTAGTAGTTTTTCTCGAGTAACTAATGTCTAACAATGTGGTTCAACTACTGTAATACCAACTTTGGAGACCAGATGAATCTACAAATAATGTGCTTCAACGATCTCAAATTGATAATCACGCTTGACATGTACACATATAGCTTTGACAAATATGTCAAGATCAGCCATATATGTATAAATCATTTTTCTAATAAAAATTATTGAAATGAAAGGAATAAAATTTGTACCAAGAAGAAAAACCATGTCAGTGGCATTCAATCCCTTTTTCTGAAAGAGTTTAATGGAATCTTTCACTGATATTGTTGGAGGTGGCAGATCGACAGTATTGCTAGCACTTGATACTTTACCGTCCATTCTTCTTGTTTGTACACTAAACTTCCATGGCTTTTCTTGTCGCTGCATATATTAGTCATTCATTTTGTTGATGTCAATAGAGAGAATGAGAGAGTGGTCGACTATTTGTTATTAATTATTATTTGTGAAGTAACGATAGAATGGACATTACAGTGAGTGGAGTTGCAAGGGAAATAGCGTCTCTCGTAGCGATGGTAATAATATCAACGCATGAGACAATTCCAGGGCAGACTTTCTCCAGACGCTTTTTTATGGTGTCAATTAGATTATATCCCCGAAGGCTTTGATTTGGAAATGCAGTTTTTTCAGTGTTATTTCCATCTAGTAGAATAGAGGCATCACATCCCTTTTCAAATATTGAAAACAAGCTTTAGAGATTTTGAAACTTCTTAGTTTTGGAAACAAACTCTACAGTACTCAAAATAGATGTATATTTAAAGACATTGATTTACTATGCCAACTATTAGTCTCTCCCCCAGCTTTAAGTTATACATGCATGACTTTAAATAATACTCAAAAATATAATATTAGGAAACTAAAACATACATTCTAATCATCCAGACTAGTGAGAAGCACCAAGAAAGTGAAAGTAAGAATCGTGAGCTTTTATTCTTAAGAGTTAGAAAAAATATATTTTCTCTTTGAGTGTATTCGGGTTCTGGGTGTGAGAAGAGAGCGTGATGAGTGAGTATTTGTAAACACTTATAATAGTTTTAGGAATCGCCTGCTGTAAATTCTTTTACCAGAATACTCAAATCGATGGTATGATACCATACCGAAAGTTTTATTAAAAGCATTAAAGGGCCTGCTGTAAATTCTTTTACCAGAATGCTCAAATCGATGGTATGATACCATACTGAAAGTTTTATTAAAAGCCTTAAAGGTAGCTATGTATCACCATCAAAGCATCAGGAAATATCTGAGTGGGGTTCGTTGCCAAGAATTAGCTGAGTCCTTTCCGTTTCTTGCATTCACGTGTTGATTGTATTTATACCTACCAATTGGCTTCTCTTATCTTATCACGGATGATAAGTAAAACGATCTTGGTTCTTTATTTTTGTACTGAATTTCTCTCCGGGTTGGTGGATACTCAAACGTTCAACACGTTATGGAGACAACTTTGTTGATGACAATGTGCGCTTTCTTCATTATTTGACCCAAATTAATAAAGAAGCGCACAATTGATGTGGGAATTAAGTGTGAACCATCATTGCATGCAGCTGCTACCATTTCTTCCCTTAAATAATTGTCTTTTTAAATGTGAATAATAATAAATAAAGATGGCCTTTTTCTCGTTTCTAATTCAAAGATTTAACAGTCTTATTATTTTTCTATTCTATTCTTAGTGGATCTTGAGGTAATTCTTGTCGAAGCTCATAAAAGGTAGCCGTACCATTTTGGTCCCAAATAGAGACAAGGTGCATGTTATTACTTGAACTCGAAAGCATCATTATATTTGTAAGTGGTCCAACTATTTTGAATTTGAGCACGATTAAATTAAGCGTCTGCGTTCTTTTATTTTTGTTTTTATTTGTGGATGAATATAGCCTTTTTGAATAGGACTTTACATGGCTGTGGGGTTTTTTTCTTTTGACTCCCGCGAAAGCTTGACTGGTAGGCTTTAAATTTAGTAAGGTACATGTCCGTATAAGTTATTGGTATTTATTGACGTTTTACTCGGTAGGAATTGTGGCAAAGTTTTTTTTCCTTTGTTTCTTCAACCTAACCAGAGTGTATACTTATTTTTTGGTAGAGGATTGGGATTATAAGCACACTCAAAATAAATAAATAAATAAAATAAAAACTCTTTTAAGTGCTTTATAAAGTCTAAGTACTTTACACTAACTTTAAGTAATAGACTTGATCTCAGAATTTTAAATTAGGAACTCCATTCTTTTGCGACTTTTAATCTCAGATAACCCTTTTTAACAAGTAACCAATAATTCCATATTCACCAAGAAAAGAAACAAAATGAGTTGGCAATCATATCTTGTACGGATGATCTTCAAAGAGAAAATTAAGTAACGAAGATCCAACATCAAAAATCCTATTCCTAGTCAAGAACTTGATTAAATAAAGCAAAGAATAAGATTTTTTTTTTGGAAGGAAACAAAGAATAAGAATTTAACAACACGTTGTGGAGAATTTTTACATGAGGAGAGGGAGAAAAAAAAAAGAAAACAAAAACAAAAACAAACTGCCGCCACAACATTTTTGTCCATTTCGTGTGTGTTTGTTTTTTCTTTTCTTTCTTATATATTGAAAAGGAACTACGAAGATTTGAAAATTACAAACCAATAATAAAAAAATTTATAATACAATAAACTAAGATAAAATAAATATGTAAAAGAAATATGCCACTTGCATTTGCTTGAACTCTTGATTTAATTTGAAGTTGAATAAGTCCAGCAAAAAAGTTGAAATCGGAAAACAATTTCACGTGGTAGTAGATGATTCTAATAAAGTCGTAAGCATGCTTGTCCTCAACTAAACACAGACAATTATTATTATTATTAAGCGGTAGCTCGATAGCAACGTGTATCTTTAGTTTGATCATTAGATCAAATAGTTCAACATTTTTAATAGGGATAATTGTAAAAAAATATCCTGAAGTTTGGGTTTTCTGTAATTTAAACCATGAAATTTGAACTCTGTAAAATAATACCCTGAGATTAAGAATTTCTGAAAATTAATACCCTGGATTGATTTTTTGAATATTCTTAACTGATAAATACAATAATAACCTCAAAATTAAAATGAATAATATAGATTAATCTAGTTTTAATGGAGGACATTATTGTTTTTTAGTTCTTAAAATTGGTCAAAAAGTCTGTCCAGGGTATTAATTTTCAGAAATTCGTAATCTCAAGATATTATTTTACAGAATCTAAACTTCAGAGTTTAAATTACAGAATACTCAAACGTGAGGGTATTTTTTTACAGTTTTCCCTTTTTAATATTAAAAGAAGGTGTCATTGCATAGCTGGCTCGTTGTAGGATTATCATTATGGTTCGACATTCCTTTGTTGCAAACATTGCCAGGTCAATAAATTTTGGCACATGAAAATAAATAATAAAAAATCAAGTGGAAAACAGATAGGTCTACTTTATATGTTGCCGTGTACACTTCACTGAACTCTTTTATATATGTATACATAATACTTTTATTTTTATTTTCTCTCTCTTAGATCGATCCTTGTATAGAAAATACTGGAACTTTAATTAACTCATGAGACTTTGAGTTTTAAAATATGGTGTCAATTATTATAGTCACTGAAACTTCTTTGGCTGCCATTGAAAAAAATTTGTAGCATTAAAAAAATTAAAAAAAAAAAGAAAGAAAGAAAGAATGCTAACACCGTCCAAATATTTTTGTCTATACGTGCATATATTCATATCATCAATAAAATCGTATGTTATGTTGTTGTATTTTATCTTTATTTTATTTTCAGAGGGTCTAAGGAAACTCATCAACAAACGACACGCGCCCAAAGGAACATATACCATGAAACCTATGAAAGTTCGGACACAGTAAAATTTAAGAAGTAGGAACATGTACTTGCTAGCTAGGAAGTAACAAAAATAAGGAGCATAGACAGATTAGATTCCATGTGGGGGTTGATTGTCGAAATTAAGGCTGCTTAATTGGGTTGGGTAGCTAGGTATGGATAAGATCGCCACATATTATGAAAACAAATAAATTGAAATATTTTTTGAGAAAGAAGAAGAAAATGAGGGATTTCGTGTGTTGTATGTATCATCAAAATTGAAGGTTAACCTTGTCCATTCCACTCATTAAACAAGGTACTGAGTCAACTTTCAATTTTCATTTTTCATTTTTCACAACCTAGCTAGCATACAACGTTTTTTTTTTTAAATAATAATAATAATTTTCAAATAGTTTTTGGTATTTTGTCAGGTAGACAATAATTGTTGGTGGGGTCACATTGTATGACGCTGTGAGACACTGTTACTTACTTCATTTGGGTTTATAAATATGGGCATTATGGTCTCATGCTGAGAGTCACATTCCAGTATTATTAGCTAGCTAGCTTCCATTTTCTTCCTCTGTGATATTAGGAATTAAAACTCACAGAAAAACACAGAAAGAGATATTCTAGAGAGAGAGAGAGAGTTCAGATCAAAGATCAAAAGAAGAAATAATATATATATATATATATAATGGGGAGCTTAGGAGCAGAGATTAATATTGCGGGCAACAACTATAACAATATTAATAATGATGATCATATTGATGGCATAGAGATTTGGAGTCATAGTGAGGATATTAATATTTCGGGTAATTCAAAGTTGCCTCTGCTTTCTTTGAATCATGTCTCCTTCGTCTGCAAGTCAGTGAGTCACTCTGTGAGGTTCTATGAGGAGGTCTTGGGTTTTGTTCTCATCAAACGACCTTCTTCCTTCAAATTCCAAGGAGCTTGGTATGTACACCTCTCTCTTTTATATGTATATATATATATTCAGTACCCTTGTTTTTTTTTCCTTTATTTAGAAGCAATATTTTTCGATATTAGATCAGTCTGAATTTAGTATATGTAAACATGTATATGTGTGTGAGAGTAAAATCACACATGTATAGATATATAGCACGAAAATTGCTACTACAAGAACAAAATAATAAAAAGAAATTATAATTACTTAATTTTGTCTACAATATCATTGCAGCTGCAGTGAAATTATATACTTAGTGTTGATTCATGGGATTGATCTTGTAATTAACTTATGGCAAGGCAAAAAAAAAAAAAAGATTTTTATCTGCTAATTATCTATTTATTTATGATCAAAAGACAAAAAAATGGGTGGATAATTAACGAGCTTCCCACCCTGCCCTTCTGACTTCAAATTGATGCGTAAAGCATATGTTAATTATTTTTATTACGATTCATGAATTTAATTACAAAGACACGTTTTATGATTAATTATCAGTACTCCTTGAATATATATATATATATATATATCTTGTGTTTTCAACCATTAAATTTTAAATAGTGTGGTTCTACTATAAATAAGGTAATGATTGAAATGGATGACACATCGTGTAGTGTAAATTTTTGTTGTAAAGTTTTAGTGTCCCTAGTATTATTGAAATATAATATATGTATCATGTATGTGTATCTAAGTGATAAGAAGTAAGAAGGCTTATTCCAAAAGGAAAAAAAAATAAAAAAATAAAAAAAAACAAACCAAATAAAGGTGTTAAGAAGGCCGTGCATAACAGAAACTTCGAAGGGGTTTCTAAGTCGTAACAGGGTCATTTCGCAATTCGTACAAGAAGTATAAAATTTTGGCAAATGTTGTTGGTCTCGAACTTTCCAGCTTTATTGGCAGTGCTAGCTAAGCTAGTACCCACTCTTGAAGAGAGAGAGCTAATAAAAGCCTAAAACTGAAAGCAATACCTAATCTTACATTAATGACAGTATATAGATCTAGGAAGACACTTCAATTATAAATGCTAAATTAACCAACTCCATAAGTATATCATCAGTTCAAAGATAAAAACTCAACCACATCCACATGTATAAGTGAAGTAGCTAAATCTTCAATCCATTTTTTTTTAAATGAAGAAATATATAAAAAATAAAAAGCAGCCCTTAATTCTTTCTTATGAAAAAATAAGAAAATAAAAAACAAAAAAGACAATAGAATTATCTATGGTCGGCTAGTTGGGTTCAGGTGGGTTTTTCTGTGCATGAATATTACAGAAACAGTATAGTGTAGTGGGTCTCATAGCTCCATTAATAATATATGCCAGCTGTGAGCTGTACGTCCACTTGAAAAGAATCATTATCATTCCTTTCCTTTTCATTTTCTTTGTTGTCTAATTATCATATCTCTACCGACTTTTTCATAAAATATCTAACACAATGATAAATGATTCCTCTTCTCCTGATCAAAATAAATAAATAAAATCTTGTTTTCTTTGCTAAATTTTAATGACATGCATGAAAGTCTCTTTAATGATCTGAAAAAACAAGCAACGTGGGTGTGTCAGGTTGTTCAACTACGGAATCGGGATTCATCTACTAGAGTCAAACACCACCAAGCCAAAGAAGGAAAAAATAAACCCAAAGGACAACCACATATCTTTCCAATGCTCGGACATGAGCCTCGTCATGCAGAAACTAGAGGACATGAACATACAGTACGTGACCGCTGTGGTCGAAGAAGGTGGGGTTATAGTGGACCAGCTTTTCTTTCACGACCCAGATGGCTATATGATCGAGATATGCAACTGCCAAAACCTCCCTGTTCTTCCACTTTCCTCCTCCTGCCCTCTCAAGCTCAACCTCCCCACTACTACTACTACTACTACTACTACTACTACTACTCTTCGTAAGCCAAAGTACTGCGCTGGAGAAGCGGCAGCGGTCATGATGATGGACAACTTGTTGGTGGAGATGATGAACATATCGATGTGAGAGACTAGCTAGTGTTACAAGTATAAGAGAGGCTGAGAGATCTTATGGTAACTTTGGTTCATGATTTTGTTTTGTGCATAGCGTGTAAGGATTAGGGTGAGTGAGAGTATTTGTGAAGAGAACTTGTCTTGCTTTCTGCTCTTGTTCATATTCATCTTTCATGTTCTACTATATCTATATGATGATTTTGCTCCTGTACTCATTCATATTACATTGGTTAATATTCAACCAACAATAAGGTGTACTGTTGAACAAAAAGAAGTGAATATTTGTATGAATGTTCAGTTCTCCTTGCGTTTTCTGAAATTGCTTGTTGGTGCTGTTCACAATGTCAGAAAAAATGCACATTTGGTTAGAACAAAACTACACAAATCTCAAAAAGATTTAAAAGGGAATTTCCCGTGTGAACGTTCTGTTTCCATTAAAATGGACAAAAAAGATAGTTACATTTTCACTTTCCTTCAATAAATCGTACAAATGTACACCATGCTAGTCCTTTCTAGCTCAGATTAAGAATGCTCATCCACTCCCTAATCATGTCTATTTTGATATAAAGTTACAATACTCCTCTTCCAACAAATTCTATTGAGAAATATAACAATCACGCGTTAGCCGTTGAAAATTTTGAGATTGAATTATACCTCATCACCTTAATTGCAATCCTTCCTGCTGACTGCAATATATTAATACTATCTACCACAAAAATCTACAAATTTTCTCCTGGTATACGTTGCAACCATCATCAACACGGTTCATCAAACAGAGGCTCCGGAAAGGGAAAGAATGGTCAGCTAGGTCTACACCAGAGATTAGTTATGGAGTATGAAAGAAGATTTAGAACATCACTCCCCCACACCCCCCAACTTTTTCCCCCCTAATCAGTCATCTGAGGCAATTACAACAAAAACGTCGTCGTGGGACCATTTTCTTGGTTCTGACTTCTCTGGTGGATTAATGATAGCACGCTCTGTGTTAGCAAGCCGATAACCAATCACAATTTCCCGCCTTTGGCGGGCTCTAATCATTATCTCATAAAAACACAATTCTTCTTGATCGAATAAGTAGAATTCTGCTGGTTTTATACACATCTCGTTCCCCTGCACAAAGGAACAAGAAATAAATAGAAGGTTAGCATTTTGCAACTCTAAAGTGTACGTATAAAGTGCAGAAGAAAACAATATAGCGTTCTAATAGGGTACATAAGAATACCTCCTCCGCAAATAGTTCCTCAAGTACTCGGTTGATTTGCTTGTCTTCAGCAACCATTGCTAGTGCCATACTTACGAGTTCATTTGATAATACATAATCACTGATTCTGGACACTGATACTAGATTTCTAGTCCTAGAGTCCAAAATTTCACTAATAATTATTGATTTGTGTGAAGCTTGCTGCATTTCACGGATCCAAGAGCTGTGTGAAAACCCAGGTAACCGCCAAGATGTTGACTTCGTATCTTTGTCAGGGAGACGCTTTGACTGAGCCAGAACAGAATGAGCAGCTCTAATGAAAAGCCTTCACAGATAATACATTCTAAAAGTTTTTTGCTAGCGAACTCTATCAGTAGGATAAAAATGTTGCATGAAAGTAACATGAGAGCTAGTCAAAGTAGGGAACTTTCAAGATTGGATAGGTCCTCGGTGAGTTGGTGACAAAATCCTATCTACAGGTGTGTTTGTGTGCGCTTGTGTAATAAATTGAAGGCAGCAAAGCAGTTACCTGGATATCCCTAATAAGAAGAAGAGTGGCAAGAGATCTCGAGTCAGAATGCACAACAGAGTCCTCTAATGATTCATCTGCAAGAATTAATATCTGTCCATTTCGAGTTAGTACTCAATTGCAGAATATCTTCTACACAAGATATTGTCAGAGAAACATTTGTTGACACGCACAAAACCCCCCGAAAAAAAAAAAAAAAAAATCCAATGACAAGCAGTTAGTCAACAACAACATGTCAGAATATCAAGCTCAAGCAGTATACATATATATATTAAATGTGTGTGTGTATATTATATATAGAGAGAGAGAGAGAGTCAAATCGTACAGAGTCAAAGGTTTCCAGAGGAAGAAACTCTAAATGCCGTCTAATCACAGCATTTCCCTCACGATGAACTAGTTTTATGTTCACCAATCCAGCAATGTCGAGCCCTCCATCTGTAAGCTTCTTCTCTCTATCCTTTTCAGGAACTTCATTAAACATCCAAAGTTCCGATTCTGGTGGCAAAAATGCCTCTAGAACCTGCAAGATGGAAATAGATACAGTAATCAAGTTCAATATACCATCTAGAATTACTTGGAGATTCTAAATTATAAGTGAATTACCATAATCATATCATCAATATCACGACGCCAACCACAAAACAATATCTTCTCGGGATATTTGGGAGGATCAATAATTTTTGGACAGCAGCCCCTACGGACCTGTAAATAGGACAGAACATAAACTCATTAGAAAGACTAATATAAGACATATTCTGGGTCTAAATACAAGTAGATGTTGTTCACCATCAGTGAATTAAAGCAAATGTTTTAACAGGTAGTACAAAAGCTCAGTCAGTCCTCTCTCCCCTTTAAAAGTAAAGAAACAAGTAGACGTAAATCTAAATTGAGACACTTAACATTCTGGTATCCTCAGATCAACAAAGCATCAAAGATGATGCTCAACAAAAGCAGCACACTATACCTTATGCAAAGAAAAAAAATAAGCTTCACTGCGTATCTAAAAGTTGAACAAAACATGAAATAATCCAGTTGTTATCCCTTTAACATTGTGTACATCCACCACGTTATCCACTAATTATCAGCAACAAGCAGAAATGTAAAAAGAATATCTGTCAGTTCAATTGAGGTTTCTCTAAGAATCAAGTGATATCATAACACAGAAAAATGAAAAAATTCACATAAGTACACAAGTCTGACGTGCAAAGTCTTTAAGTGGAAACCACACTAGATAAACAGACATAGTGCTAAGTGGACGGAAAAAAGAAGGATTACCTCAGGAAGGGGACCTGGAGAATATGTGTCATCATCTTCAGCTATAACAAGGACTTCATCCCCATCTTTAAGGACATAGCTATCATCCGGATTTAAAATTATCTTCCCACCTTCAGAGGCAACCTTAATTCCACACGGAACTGCATCGGGAAATGAAATTAGCACATCTTCAAAACAAAGACCGTCCAATTGAGGCCACCTTTTGATATAAAACTCGGCATTCTCAAATCCCAAAATGTCCTCCCATATCTAAACAAAAGAAGGAAATTAAGAAACTAAATTACAAGTAAATGTAAAGTGTAAATACAAAAAAGATTGTGTGAGCAGAACTCATCAAACCTGGGCAAGACCAGGTTGCAAAGCGCATTGTATCATCAATCGTCCAATCACATCATGAGCAACAACAGTTTCAATGAGTTCTCCTCCAACAAGCTTAACCAAAGGCTCATTGTCAAGGTCACTCAACTCTACAACAACATGACCCCTTAACCCCTCTTTCACCCCTGTGAGACTGAGCACAACCCTCAAAGCACGTGCATCACTCTGGTAAAAATATTATAGAAATTAAGTATTTTGTACCTAATAATGAGTCATTGAGAAGCATAATGGCATCCAAAAAGGGCAATAACCTGATCAGCATTTTCATTGGATGCCAAAACAATTATAGCACGTGCTTTGGAAACTGAAACCTGCAAATGTTACAACACTTTTGTCTAAGTACCGAACATACAATATCTCACCTCAGGGAGGGAGAGGGGGAAAAGTAGAAGGAATATATGTGTAACGGAGTGCAACTCACTCCAACAAATACTCCTATAAGTAGAAGCGGGGCAAGTAAATAGAAAAGTGGCAGAAATAAGTTGATGCACCTTTTTTAGATCAGCAAGTATAAGAGGACTGCCACTTCTGCATATAACAGACGTCCCCATAAAATCAAATTCGAGCTTTGATATATCCATCTCCATTTCTTCCTTGTCTCTTTCGGCAAGTACAACCACTACACCACCACCAATGCTCTTGTTTGCTATGGCCAGTTGCTTTAAAAGCGAGCCCTACAGCAAAAGTATAACTCTTGACGACTCATTTTATTTTGACCATGAGAATCATAAAGGTAAACCATCATATCAAAAGACGATCGGTTTCATAAACTAAAGAGAAGTGTGCACCAAGGATGGGCTGAAGCTTAAACTGCTAATGATAGAGAAACAGCCAAACACGTGTAGAGATCTTCAAACTCACCATTTTGGAATTGAATGTATGATAATAGTGGCATTCAAATGAAAACCTAAAGATTTCAGCATAGCATATACAACTAGAAACCAGATACTTCAAATCTTAACGACCTCTAAAAGCTAAAGACAGTTTCAGAAATTACTAGAAGACCTCAAATTTGAAGGTAAATTCAAAAAACTGGTACCAGTTTGTCACTCCATCCAAGAATGAGTATGTGATTCCTTTCAATGACTTCACTCTTCCCTTTCCGAAGTGAATCCACCTTCTCCGATATGGCGTCTGAAACAAGCCCAAGCATCATCGCAAATATAAGCATACCTCCCGAACTTATCGAGACAGAAACAATTCTTGGTCCAATGCCCTCTGTATCAGCATGATTTCCCGAGTCGGCAACAAAAGTCCAAGAAAGCCAAAGAGCTTCCGCAAAGCTATTGGTGTTGACAGCATACAATGCCAATCCACCAAACCCAATGAGAAACATAGTCGCGAAAAGGAGCGCGAGCAGCTTGGCGTAAGGATACACAGAGAAACAAACATCCACCGTATACGCAATCCTCTTCTTCAAAGGAACCTCCTCCTTGTTTTTCTTCTTCGTCCTCTTGGAAAAGCTCATGATTTGGGGAAGATAATCAAGGTATTTGTACAAGAGGAACGGCATTACGAGTGTGATTACAACAGTGTACAGAGCAACACTTCTATTTTCAGCATCGCCGCCCGAATCCGAAATATCAATTTTATTATCTTCTTCACTTTGCAAATCCTTGTTTCTACTGTAACTATAACTATCTCTATAACCACACTGTCTATGAAGAAAAGCATTCTCTGCCTGAAACTCAACATATTATACATATATATTATCAATTCTGGCTCTGCGAGTGAATATATCAATATCTATATCTATATATATCTACACACACAGTGTCACAGACATACCTCAAGTTTCGCAACTCTTTGATGCAGATATAGCGGATACGATAAAAACATTAGTATACAAGTAAAAGCCAGCTGCAAATTACAGTAGAAACAGACCTAATCAGTATCGAAATCCCTCTCTCTCTCTCTCTCTATACCTATATATATATATATATATATGCACGTAAATTAGCGAGATGAGTAAGTAAGTGACCAGGAATTTGAGTTTGGACATCCTCCTCCTAAGCTTGGACTGAGTCGACTCGCTGGTGGACGAGATCGAAGCACAACTGGGGGCGAGTTTCACTTTCTTACTATCGTCCAGCACAGTGGATGACGGTGGAGGAGGAGCGATCCGGTGCGGCTTGTCGATGGCCTTACGGTGGGGCCGCGAATCGGAGGAGGAGCTCTTTGGCGGTGGGCGCTTGAAGGACTGAGGGACGATGAAGGAAGGGTAGAACCAATCGCGATTGGACAAGTCGCCGAGGCTGGTGGAAGGAGGAGATTCATCGTAGTTGTGGGTGGTGGAGACGCGGAGATCGGTGGTGGTGGTGGTGGGCCGCTGAGGTGGCAAGGTGGCGTTGCGGCGCATGGCGGGGAATAGTGGGCCCGCGAAGTGCTGGTGGTGGTGGTGGGTCTCACCCGTTATGGTCTTTGACCTTTTCGCCACTGGTGGTGCCCTCCCTGATTTCCTCGTCGCCGCCTTCCATTTTTCCTCGCTGCTCTCATCACTCTCACCCATTTTTTATTTATTTATTTATTCTCTTCTCTCTTCTCTCTTCTCTCTTCTCAGACACACACACACAGAAAGACAGTAAGATCGAGGAGCACACAGATTTCACTCTTCTCTTCTTCTTCTACTACTTCCACTTCTACTAAGCTATAGATTCTTTCTCGGAGTAATTACTATTATTATTATTATTATTATTATTATTAAGATTAAATTCATGTTAACGTTGGAGCTTAAAATTAGGGGAATCTGGGCCGTGTTTTGTGGGTCCGAGACGAGGAGGCCCAGATGGCATCGATGGGTTCGAGACTCCGTTTTCAGTTAATCTGTTAATCATCATCAGTGTGTGTTAATCATCATCAGTGTGTGTTAATCATCATCAGTGTGTGTCTCTGGAGTTGGAACTTGGAAGTCGAAGAAAAAACCAAAAAAAAAAAAAAAGGGTAAAATTGTAAAAGAAAGAGATACAGTAAGAACATGCGTGCAAGTGAGTTACCACCAACCAAATCGGACAGAAATTCTTTTTCGGAAAAAGAAAAAGAGGGGATAAAAATTCTGGGCCAGGAATGGATCCAGTCAGTATAAAAAGTCACACTTTACCGTAGATATGCGATTCTACTCTGGATTCGCTTTCACAAAATTAACCGCTAGTGCAAAAAACTCATAATAAGTGGCCACCACCAACTAACTATGCATACAACTTTTTAACTTTATTAAACTGTCTTTTAGTATTGTCAATGTCACATGCTCATCATCTTAATCGATATTATCATTATCACAAAATTACCTCATGGGATTGGGAAAAAGAAAAAAAAAGGGAAGATTTGATGCTTTTGTAATCTTACTTGATGGAGTTAAAAGCTGTTGATGATTCTATTTTTTATGACCAATTTTAGACTATTTTATACCCTTTATGGTCCTAATACGTCAATTATTGAATAACTCCAAAATCCAATACCAATACCATTGCGATTCAAAAATAAAAATAAACCATTGAAACCCCCAGTAGTAAAGATTCTTAAAAAAAAAAAAAAAAACAGCAACAACAACAAACTAATAAGCATAAAGTAATTCTAAGAACAGAGCACCTTCAATCTTTATGCCAACTTATAATCTCTTAACATTGCTTACAGAAATATGAATGTATACATTATTTTTGTTCCATTACAATACGTGAATTTCAATAGATACAATTAGTAGTGATGCTAGTAAATAGTAACGAACTACCAAAACGTAAACACAAACAAAATAGTGTAACTAGGAAGGGTTCCTACTCAATTATAAGTTGCTATAAATAAGAGCCTTTGTTAGCTGAAACAGGAAAGAAGTAACCGAAACACGAAGGGAAAGGTGAAAGAGAAGAAGAAGAGGGGCAACCATTTTCATTTTCATTTTCATTTTCATTCAATCTCAATCCAGTTCTCTCCCATTCTGCCTCCTCCTCTCTATCTTGTGTACCACTACTTGGACTAGATCTCGAAGCCAATACTGCTGCTTCATAAGGAGAATGGTTTATGATCCTGCTAAATAAATCACAAGTACCCATGCAATGCAAGGATAACCAATTAAATATCTCATTTATGGCTAATTAAGAGCATAAACTTAGTTTGACCGGTTTCTATCCTAGAATTTTACCTGTCACGACGCTTTTCGATGAAACATTGCAGTGAATATTTTCTTGCCAATGTAGGACCTGTAAATGCATTTTTTATTTATTTTTTTGTTTGAGTTAAAAATGTTGGGACTTCAAAAATTAAAATAATAGTTAACTTTGTTCTTTTACACTAATTTGAAAATGGAAGTTGATAAATAAATAAAACTGAAAAATAACATTACCTGCTTTGGACTTGGGAACAGAATGCAAGTAACTGGGTGGTGCTCTTACGTCTGTTTTAGAGGCTTCGCCAATGAGAGGTTTTGACGTACAGCTTTGGCCATCAAGAATAAGCATAGCCTCTTGTGCCTGCAACCCAACAATTTACATTTACACCGCGGACCATGAGTATTACAGTTTGAATTATGAAGCTCTGTTTTTAGTGTCGTTTGCTGATTATTTTTGTCGTCGTTTTCCGCAAGAACTACTTTATTTGTACTTCTACTAGCGTTTTGGGTTTTCAGTTTTCACCTTCTCGGCGGAAACATTGTCGTAGACATTCACTCTTCCATCATAAAATATCGTGAGTTGTGCTGTTGAAGACTTTTCAGCAAAGGAAGTCTTAGTTGGTTTATTCACTGAATCATCACACCTTCAAGTTCAACACGTGAAAAGAAAAATTACAATTAACATTATGCATGGGGAAATTAATTGAAAGAAACCCAGTTCGGACCGAACTGAACTAATATATTATTGTGTACCTCAATTCTGGGAACAACTCTCGCTCTAGAAGAGAAGGCGGCCGGAACAAACTTTTTCGATTGAATTTAGGTGGTAGTAAAGGACTAGGTGACTGAGAACTGTTGATGACTTCCGATTCTTCCATGTTAGTCTTGCCTATGTTGTGTTGACTTCTTGCAATAAGATATTTTCTGAATAAACAGACAGTTTGAGACATGTCGTTTGCTAATCTCAATCCAGTTTTTCGACTCTCATTTCGGTCTACTTTCTGATCATGACTGGACGCGGAGTAGTTCTCCATACTAATATTCATGATCATGAAACCTCTTCAAGATACCTCAATATATAATAAGGTCACGCTGCAAGCTGGAAATTTCACTGTCCAAACGGGGAATAATAAAAAGGAGAACCATTTAAACCAATAAGGGCAATAAATATCTCTTGGTCACATATATTTTGGAGGAAGATAGCATACGTACCTGAATGAACATGCTCTTCTACTATTTTGGTTAACTCGTTGTGGCACTGAGAAATCAAACTCAAAAGAAGTACATGTTTTGAGTGCGCAGCAGTGCACACACACACACACACATATATGTATATAAATGGATGTGGAGATTGAGAAGCAGGCCAAGGGTGTTGCCTAATTGAGAATAACGCCTAGCAGGTGACAATTAAGTAGGGTTTCGATGGATTCGAAACCCAACTTTTAACTCATATACTTGTACGCATATGCGAACTCAAGTGATCAGTGCATATGCTATTTCATGCAATTCAGATAATAATTTGACAAACCTTATATTATACTAATCTTAGGGTACTCTCTCAATATATTATCACTCTAGAGCTCTGGAAGCACAGAAATTTCGTCCGCTAAGCAGTGGAAACAGATTATTTATACTAATATATGTGATGATATAGCATTATATTCTAAGTCACAATCTGTGGAAAACAATCCCGTACGACATAATTTAAACGATGAGTTTTCTTCATGTTACATAAGAAACAAGAAAGAAAAGGCCAACGAGAACGTACGATCAGTCTATATTCAGTCACCATTTATTTATTTGGCCGTTTTGCAAAAGGAATTAATGTGCGGCAATTGCTTGAGATTAATGATTAATCTAAGGGATTACCTACTTTGGATGTATTCTTGTGGCTTGTTACAACGTGCTTTTCGGTACAGTAAGAAAATAAAAATGTAGTGTACGTTTATATTTATGTTAGCTACGACCACAAGATGGACTGAGAGACAAAATAGACAGAAAATTATGAGACTTACAAACCAAATAAGCAAAAGAGGAGAATGTTGCTCTGTTTTTTAATACCAACAAGAGAATAATTAGCTTCTGATAATGGCTACCAGTAGAGTAAAGAATAGAAGGATAGATTACAGGATTGCACTGGTCAAAGAATAGACTGCAACCATCACCAATTCAGGATTTTATAATGGCTCTACAACTACCTTCAAGTTTATTACTTTATAAAGAATTTTACTATCTCTTATCGACATTGGGACTACTTATTCTTAGAATCAGAAGGATCTACGTATCTCCAAAAGAAACCCAGACTACTGCCCATGATATTCATAATCACAGCAGACATTGCCGCAGGTAATGCAACCATTGGTGACGTGAAATGCGACGTTGCCAGAACCACACCTAAAGATGAATTCTGCATACCCACCTGCAATCAAATCCAAAACATAAAAGATACATTACACATCAGAAAGACCATCATCTATTTCAAGCATCGATAAACCAGTAATTTCAATTTTCTCTGATGAACTTATGGCATTGCAATGTAATACCTCAATTGATATTGCTCGTCGCTCCCGTTCTGTGAAGCCACCCAAAGCCGCCGATATGTACCTGCATGTGAAGAACCCTTGCTTAGATGTAACAGTCAAGAGTCCAGGAGAAACCAAAAGTAACCAATAGGCGGGGCACCAACCAAAAAATTTTCTTCCATGATAGATAACTGGCCCATGAAAGATCAAAATAGATGAATGTATGATTTGGAAGAACATTTATATCAAGGAAAACCAAGAACATAAAGAAAGAGACCAACCTGCTATAATAATTCCATGAACACATAAAGAAAGAATCTAAAGAATTCAAGATTGTGTTTTGGATCACTCAAATTAGAGGCTTTACAGCAGCCAGCATTACTATTAACTCACAAAGACAGGGCGAATTACAACTAAGGCATGAACATCATCTTTAAGAATGGGTTGAACATTGTTAATACCATGCAATTAAAGATTAGATATTAGGATCAATACTTACCCAACAAAGAACCCAAAGAAG
Organism: Trema orientale; assembly: GCA_002914845.1. NCBI lineage: Eukaryota > Viridiplantae > Streptophyta > Magnoliopsida > Rosales > Cannabaceae > Trema > Trema orientale. The sequence goes on from JXTC01000170.1 coordinate 232,558, forward strand.
TGTAATAACAGCACTGAAAGTATTACAACCCCCAGTTCGCCAGTTGACAGTGCTTGAAGGGGATGTGTTAAAGACATATCAGATGTCAATGAAGCACTAAGCACAGAGGATTTAAGACGAACAACATTCTCTGAGAATACACTGGCTCAAAATATAATAAAGTATGAGATTGAGAGCATGATAGAGAAACAAACTTCAATAGACATATAATGTTAATAATTAAACCTGCAAGCAAGCAGAGATGAAGTTAAAACTGCAAAAAGTGGTGCAAAGGGCGTCAAAACTTTTACTGCCCCAGGGAATGTACTTTGTATATAGGAACCCAACAGAATTGGAGCAACAACCACCTAGGAAGGAAATAAAGAGCTTTGAGTTCCATATGATAAAACAATATCTATATCAGTAGATGTTTGCTAAGGATTTATTTTTACCTGCAAGGTGCTGATGGAAAGTTTGGCAGCATCAACGGGAACATAAGTTCCTGCTAATATCTTTGTAAGTAAAGGAGTTAGAATTACCGCCCCAAGAGTGGTGCAGACCGTCATTACGATAGACAAAGGAACATCTCCTTGGGCAATCAAGGTCACCTGAAACACTAGTTCACAGAAATAAAAAAGAACTGTATGGGAGATCTCATAATTCGAAGACATGGGGTTTTTTTATTATTATTATTATTATTTTTTAAATACTGGTCCTCCACTGAACCTTACAGCCTCAGGGAGGCAAGAAACTCTGGCATATTGCTATGATCTTGTTGGGTTGTAATGAACAATATTTTACTTTGTATTTCTATTGTGAATTCAGTCTTGTGTATGTTTGGGTTAACTGTGTAATCGTGCTCCAAAACTGATTTGACAAAGCAGTCAACTGAAGCAATTGAAGTCCTGAAGCTTTTCACCAAACTGGTTTCAATGGTTTAGGTGTTATGTCTAGTGGTCTGCATGTTTAGACATTAGAGCATTTCATATACATATCTGTTTAGCATGCTTTTATGTTTTGTCTGTTACATCAGTATCTCAGTTTGTGTTGTCAAGAGGTCACCTTTAAGTTTGACTTTTTCAAGAGAAGTTTGACTTTGTGTGTCTTAACTGTGTGACTGATTATTTAGTCAACATGACACCTTTAGATCTAAGTTCGTTTGGTATTTGTGTGTCAAATCAGCGTGCCTGATTGTTTTGTTAAGATGCCACTTTTAGATCTGAGGTTGTGTGATACATCTGAGTCACTGCATGTTTAGACATTACGATGACAGCTGTCACTTTTAGCTGAGTCGTGATGTACTTTCCTATATAAATAGGAAGCTTCGTTTCAGATGGATTTCAGACCTCTTGTGCATTACTTTCAGAGATATTTTGAGAGGCTTTCTTGCTTTGAGAGCAAGTTTATTTTCCTTAGAGTTTTGTGTGGTTTAGCTCTAAGGTTTCCATTGTCCATAGAGTTCACCATTGATTCCGGTGAGAAGGTGAAGCTCCATGATTATCTGAAATCAAGAAGAGACCCATGTGTTCTTGCTGGAGCTGGGAAGCTCATCAACGGCAGCTGAAGGGAGTTCAGCACAAGTTCGAAGAAGCATCTTCCACGGAAGAAATTGGAGTTCAAATCGACGACAAACTAGAAGGGAGTTCTAGAGTTTTGTATAAGACCTGTATTTGTACTCTATTCATATTTCTAGTGGATTGATTGCTTGCTGGACTAGGTCCCATGGATGTAGACACAACTTGGTTGTGTTGAACCACGATAAAAATCTGGTGTCTCTTCTTTATGTTTACCATATGTTTGTTTAAAATTCTGCAAATCTAGAAATCTGGAAATCGTGATAGAACAGACGAGTAGCTTGACTTAACATTTGGTATTAGAGCAGGCATTGCTTGCGAATTTCAATGAGATTTCTGGGTTTTTAAGTTATGTTACTCAGTTCTTCATGGTCTTAAGTACTACTACTCTTGGTTATGTTTCATGTGTTTTATATTTGGTTGGATTGAAAACTTATGAGGTTCTGAGTTTGTTTGGTTGAGTTTTGCATGAGTTTAGCTCTTTGCCTTCCAAGTGTTTGATCATTTGACTCTTTGAAATTTTTGTGTGATCTCTGTTATATTTGTCTTTATTACTTGTTTGGATCAGCTTTGAGATTTTGAATTTGTGTTTCTCTGCTCCTATGGATTCTTTTTATGAAGATGAGTTTATCATAAGACCACCCATACTTGATGGAAAGATTTTTTCTTATGGAAAGCCATGATGAAAATGTTTCTTAAGTTCATTGATGAACAGGTTTGGGCTGCTATTGTTAATGGTTGGGAACCCCCTACCGTTATTAGAAATGGGGTTATTGTACCCAAACCACACAAAGATTGGATAGAAGATGAGTTTACTGCTACTAAGATGAATTCAAAAGGATTAAATGCTATTTTTAGTATTGTTGATACTCATCATTTTGAATATATTGCATCATGTACTACTTCCAAGGAGGCATGGCATATCCTTGAGAACTTATATGATGAATGTGATGCTGTTGAAATTCAATCTGACTGTTGTGACAATCAGGTTGAATGTCCAGACATTGAAGACGAT
>JXTC01000170.1:236588-261222 GCA_002914845.1 Trema orientale
GATGATAGAAAAAGCACATCTGTTGGGTGCTTTTACCTTGGGAACAATCTGGTTGTATGGCACAGCAAGAAGGAAATATTCCATCTCACTTTCCATAGTTGAGGTAGAGTACATTGCAGCAGGTAATTATTGTACTCAACTCCTTTGGGTGAAACAAATGCTTTGTGATTGTGGAATTTTTCTAGACTCAATAATAATCTTTTGTGATTCTAAAAATCGTGTTCAGCACTCTAGAACAAAGCATATAGACATCAGATATCACTTAATTTGTGATTTAGTTGAGCATAAATTGGTGAACATAGAACATGTTAAAATTGAAAAGCTATTAAGTGACTTGTTTACAAAAGCCTTGTATGCCCTAAGATTTGAATCATTACGCAAGGCTGTTGTAATTTGCTCCATTTCGTAGAGAGATTTCATCTTGTATTGAGTGATTTAGTCTTATATATTCAGTAAAAACAGGAAATACTTATTATGTGTGTTGTGTAGTTCAAGTGACTGTTAACCAATGATGACTAAACTGTGAATACCCCTGTTCTAACACTTATGATTCTGCTTGATTGGATGAATTTCAACGTGTGATTCTCCTTACTCATTGTTCTCAGTCACTATAACTAAAATGTTTTAGCTTGTCTAGACAGGTTTAACATAGACTTGAGACATGTGTGCACCTAGATCAGAAGGGCTACCTCTCATCAGGTGTGAAAGCTAGCCTTGAGTAATCATTTAATTTGTAGTGACCCCTACGTCTTAGATGATCTACCAAGGAAGAGGGCTACCCTCTGGGATGTGTGCAGCCACTGATTTGGGTTATTTTAGAGTGGTGAGATTTCCCACCTTCAAGAATAAATAAAAATAAAAATAAAAATAAAATAAGGAGTGATCTAGTGCAGGAAAGTCAATGTGCATGTGCCAATGTGCACAAAGAAAAAGTCTAACCACAAAGAGTGGTTATTAAAAAGAGACAAATTAAACCACTAAGCGTGGCCTGTAGCAAGAACTAAATCTGGTAGTTCCACATGCACACATAATGCACATGAGTCTCTTGTCTATGTGTGATCAAGTTGAGTTAATAAGGTCAATGATATCTTCTAATTCTCTTCAAGATAATCATCAAGTCTCATGTGATTGACGTCAATTAGAAAGGATAATCAGTTGTTGATTTTTGCTACACACTTGATCATTGTACAAACGCTCATTTATTTTTTCATCCTTCATATCATGAGTTGAGTGAAAGTCCTTGAATTGCAAAAACACACACACTAAATATTCTTTTATCTTACTTGATATATCTGGCTAAATCAAATGCAAAATGATTTCTCTCTCGTCTTAAAAATTGTATGAGTTACCTAAAAACAATTGTCACTAACTTGCTCAAAGTCATATTCGCCTCACAATTTTGTCATATCATGCTCAGTGAATGTTTTATCTATTGTCTAAATGCTCTGTTTCCTTTGTTTCACAAAATTTGACTGTGTCTGTTTTAACAGTTCATCCGCTTGATTTCACAGCCACAACTGTCGTTTGTATTTGCTCATTCGTATCTCTGTTATCGTTTCTAAGTACATCACCATAAAAAAAAAATTAAAAAAAATAAAATAAAAAATTGACTGTGATTGTTTTAACAGGTTGTCAGCTTGATTTCACAATTATAACTGTCGTTTGTGATTGGATTTTTGCATAGGAGTTGCCATTTTAAACTTCTAAATATTTTAAAAAAAAAATACACTTGAATTAAAAAAAAAAAATTCTGATTTTTTGTTGGAAGCCTTTTTTCTATTTTTCCCTCTCATTCTTATCACTCCTGTTCATATTTCTCCTCTACTCCATTAATTGTCGCTCAAGCTTTGCTTGTGGCAAGTTCTTCTCTTTTTGCTTGTGTGCAGTACTTATGGCAGATTCGAACATACTTGCACCTAAGATGTCATCCGTGGCACCACCAACTGCTTCTTCGAATCTGACTCCAGCTGAGACAGATGGCATTTTTTTTCACTTTGCCTGAAACATTAAAGTCTGTGTCTAAAAAGTGTAAGGAAGGTACCATCAAAGAAGAAATCAACTGAGAAGGTTTTAAAGAAAAAGAAGGGTTCCAACCCTAGTCCTGACAAAGTTGCAGAGGGTTTTGACAATCCTTTTCACCAGATGAACAAGAGGAAGACGAGATTGCGGCCAGTGCTGACATGCCAGTAGCTAGTTTAAACAAGCAAGTTTAAGCTGCTGGTTCTGACTAGCCAAACACATCATTTGACAAACTTGCCTCTGTGATTCCATCTCATTCGAAGGCTTCCAACATTGATAAGTCAGTCACCTTCTCTATACTCTCGCTCAAGCTCTGCTTGTCACAATCTTTTCCTCTTGTTGTCTTTGTAAATGGCAGGCACCTTCAATGTTGATATCTCTACACTTATTGATGATTCCATCTTGGCTAAGGACCCAACTACGATGTCGTCATATTTACATCTTCCGTCTTCATCAGAGAAGAAGTCAGAGGACTCAGCATTTTCAAAGTCATCCGAGGGGTCCATATAATCTGCTAAGCCTTCTACAGTCACTGTAGTCAAGAAGAAATCAGCCTCCATATTGAACAAGTAGAAGTACACAGTTTTGACAAGCCACCCACTGGTTTTGACAAATATTCTGATTCTGATAATCTAAGTGCTCCAATGAGGACGCAGATGACAATCATAGAGCTAACAAGACAGATGTTAGTTCTGACATCCCTGATGTTCAAAAAGAAGGTGAATCTGATCCGATAATCAGGAGGAAAACTCAAGTAACAAAGCTGCTGTTCCTGATGTTCCTAGAATCAGACAAACCAGTGATCAGATCTAACACAAGGAGCTCAATGAAAGATCAAACTTCAGTTACTAATATAGCAGTCTCATAGCTATCCAAGGTGCCAAAACCAAGATCATTGCTAAGGAGAAAAGAAAGCTGCTGTCACCTGTTCCATTTTCTCTCTTGATGATTAATCTCCTCTGAATAAGGCATTCAATTTCTCCTTTTGCATAACGAGAATTCATCTTCATCACAAGAAGCATGTCAGCCGAATTACTTTGAGGGGCTAATAAAAGTCTCTAATTTTACTGACTGAGGTCTTCTAGATCTCTTGACTGAAAGAGGGTGGATCAAGAATATTCAGAACTTTTCTCCACTATGCCCATCTACTACAACATCGGGAAGCATTTCAATAAGACAAAGTCCTCCTTGTATCACAATGTATATTTTCGCCAGATCATCATTGATTTCTCTCATGTGGTTATTCATGATCATCTAAAGGCGGTAACTGTTACTGCTCAATTTCCTTGTAAGTTGGATTTGGATCAAGTCACTACTGATCTCACTGGCTTTGCCTTTTTTCTAAAGCCATTCATGTCTCATGTCTCATGTCTCATGCCATTCCTCTACAAGATGGCTCTTATCACTTGGTTCCCTAACTTATGTATTGATCTCACTACGTGAGGTTTTGATATCATTGTGACAAATAGAGGAAGTTCGACTAAGAAGACTCATTAAGAAACGTCAAGTTCTTTTGAAAAGACAAATGAATGCAAAGATTGTAATTCTAGAGACTCATATTCAGTGTCTTTTGAATTATTTGACAGTTCTAAATCCACATTCTCATACTGCCCTTCTCTACCTACATATGAAGCTATTGGTGTTGGTGAACATGTTGATGAGTATCATGTTTTTGAAGACAATGCTGATAGTAATCTAGATTCTAGTACTGATGGTCATGTTGGTGAGATTTTTATTGGTGATGTTCGAGATGATGTTAGTAATGATTTGTTGAGGGGGCATTTCATTTTGCAATGGAATTCGATTTGATCGGCATTTAAATCTCCAAAGTTGTTGGGAGGGAGTCTTTGATTGTAGCAGATGCACCTGTTCAGGGAGAGTAAACATATGTTTACGGTGTGTCCACTTAGGGGAGTCTTCTTAGATTGCAATAAGTACACAGATAGTGGTCAAATCTGTTGTATCCTTTCAAGACTTCAACATATGGTGAATCAGACTCCCGGTCTGACATATCTCTCAGTGCAATGATGACCAACTTGCTACTTTTAGACACCACCTCCAAATTGAAGCAACCATTAGAACATTGTCTTACCCCTAGTTTATTCAAACATTTGCTATCACATATTGACCTGATGAGTTCATGAATGAGGTTCCAATGAACCTTCCTGCTCATTTAACCATGAAGAGCTTTTAATGTCACTATGAACATGCCAGGACCATTGCCACTGATGAAGTACTTTCTTTGTCTGATGAATTGAAGAATTTGGGTCTCAAGACCAATTCTTGGCTATTCAAGTTGTTCGCCAAGTGGGAGGAAGCTCATCAGACTACATGGGTTGAGGCTGCCCAAACACAGGATATTAAACAAAGGATCTCTTAGTTTGAGAGAATGATAGCAGCTAAGATAGCAGATCTAAAAGCATAACTTAATAAAGTCCCATTTCTCTGGTGTTGAGTCAATTTCTGGTGTGTTTGTTTTTACAGGTGGAAGGTTCGTAGCTACTTCACTTGTTGTGTATTTAGTGTTTTGATCACAAGGATGCCAAAAGGGGGAAATTGATAGTACAAGATTTAATTTGGCACCTTATGATCTTGTTAGGTTGTAATGAACAATATTTTACTTTGTATTTCTGATGTGAATTCAGTCTTGTGTATGTTTGGGTTATTCTGTGTAATCGTGCTCCAAGACTGATTTGACAAAGCAGTCAACTGAAGCAATTGAAGTCCTGAAGCTTTTCATCAAACTGGTTTCAATGGCTTAGGTGTTATGTCTTGTGGTCTGCATGTTTAGACATTAGAGCATTTCATATACATATCTATTTAGCATGCTTTTATGCTTTGTCTGTTACATCAGTGTCTCAGCTTGTGTTGCCAAGAGGTCACCTTTAAGTTTGATATTTTCAAGAGAAGTTTGACTTTGTGTGTTTTAACTGTGTGACTGATTGTTTAGTCAAGATGACACCTTTAGATCTAAGTTCGTTTGGTATTTGTGTGTCAAACCAGCGTGCCTGATTGTTTTGTCAAGATGCCACCTTTAGATCTGAGGTTGTGTGATACATCTGAGTCACTGCATGTTTAGACATTACGATGACAGCTATCACTTTTAGCTGAGTCGTGATGTACTTTCCTATATAAATAGGAAGCTTCGTTTCAGATAGATTTCAGACCTCTTGTGTATTACTTTCAGAGATATTTTGAGAGACTTTCTTGCTTTGAGAGCAAGTTTATTTTCCTTAGAGTTTTGTGTGGTTTAACTCTAAGTTTTCCATTGTCCATAGAGTTCACCATTGATTCCGGTGAGAAGGTGAAGCTCCATGATTATCTGAAATCAAGAAGAGACCCATGTGTTCTTGTCGGAGCTGGGAAGCTTATCAACGGCAGCTGAAGGGAGTTCAGCACAAGTTCGAAGAAGCATCTTCCAAGGAGGAAATTGGAGTTCAAATCGGCGACAAACTAGAAGGGAGTTCTAGAGTTTTGTATAAGACCTGCATTTGTACTCTATTCATATTTCTAGTAGATTGATTGCTTGCTGGACTATGTCCCGTGGATGTAGACACAACTTGGTTGTGTTGAACCACGATAAAAATCTGATGTCTCTTCTTTATGTTTACCATATGTTTGTTTAAAATTCTGCAAATCTAGAAATCTGGGAATCGTGATAGAACAGACGAGTAACTTGACTTAACAAATCCCATACCTTAACAAATCCCATACCTCATGGGGCTTATTTTTCGGTGTTATTATGTATTATCTCACGAAGTTTCTACATCAAGTAGAAAGTTCCTTTCCTTGAGACTGTACTACTAAATTTCATGGATGCTTGACCAAATTGGCTTCCAGAAACAATGTTGGAAAAAAGTCTTACCACGTTGGAGGCGGTACCTCCAGGACAACAACCAAGCAGAATTAAACCAACTGAAAGCGACGGCGAGAGACCCAGAATTCTGCTAATGATGGCTCCAAAAGCTGGCATGATTGTGTATTGAGCGAGACATCCAAACAATATCTGACCAAAACGGAGAAGTTCTTTTTAACAAAATTGAAACCTTGAATTTGGGTTTCTATTGTTGCATCTACATTCAGAAGTAACAGCCCAAATGAGATTGCGTGTGTTTCTTCACAGCAATTTTAACAAAAAAATAAGTAAAGAAGAGGACTTGGACCTACATTGGTAAAAAGGATTACTAATCACTCCACTAGAGAGTACTTTATTTATTGCTTCTAGTACCCAGGTGGACAGAAGTCTAACCAGATTAATAAACTAATAAAGTTTGGCTATGAGATAAAATATTAGTATGACAAACCAACAGACAACAGTCCGTGCATTCCTCCGTGAACTTGGCCTATATTCAAGCTCCTTAACCTTATCAAAGCAACCCATTCACACGCACGCACACACACACCACCACCCACACAACCCAACCCACAACCCACCCCCCCCCCCCCCAAAACCCAAAAAAGAAAAAATGAGGAAGCAGCAGCATCTCTAACTCCCAAAATCAAGCATACACATTTCACCAATTATATATTATCGGTCAGCAGAAATAAGGACATACTGAAAGAGGTCTTTGCCAAAAGAGACCGAGCAAGTCCTTGAGCTCCAAAGTAACACCCATCGCCAACATGATCAAGCCGAGTGACAAACTATACGAAGCAGGGCCAGCCTTGACAAACCATGCAAAAGCAGAGGGTTTGAGGCAAGCAACAACGCCTCCGACGGTGACATAGAGCGGATACAAGCTTGCCGCAGTAGATAGAAGGTTTTCCCATCTGGGTTTTTCTGGGGGCACACCTAAGTGTTCCGAATTTCCTTGTACGGCTCTGATTGCGCGTGAATTTGGGAGCTTCAGTGGTGAAAAGTGGGGCTTGTGTTTGAGAAGGGACAGCCTTTCGTGGGTTTGTGGTTGTGAAATGAAGAAACTTGGGTGGGTTTGTGGTGGTGATTTGAAGGGACTGAGCCTGATAGAGATGAACATGGTTTTTTAATCTGCAATGAGGTGAAAACTCATGAAAAACCCAGTACTAAATTGCACTTGGCAACGATGATTTTCATCTACTTGAGTTTTCCCTGCCTGTGATTCATGGGTCCACCTCACTTGCCGTGTGGAGGTACGAGATCCAACCGGCTGATTTTGGCCACTAGTTTGCCGCCGCCAAAGGTGTGGCCATGTGGGTTATCGTTTATCAAAAAAAAAAAAAGGATGTGGGTCATCGAGTTCACAACTCCAACTAGTCGAGTCAACAACCGTCTCAAATCACTCTTGTGTGGGTTCCTATACTTATATGGCAAAGCCCACAAGTGACCAGTCCATGGCAGGTACTGTACTAAGCCAAACTTCCAACATTGCAAAAGGGCTTCAGACTCCACAGCTTTTGGAATTTTCATGGTTATGCCTTCCTTTCTCCCCTGTTGATGCATTCTTTCTTCCTTGAGTTAAAATTGATCATTATCCATAAAAATAGAGCATCATAACATGAGGCATTCTTGATTTGCAATTACATAATTAATCCTCATTGATGTATAATTTTGGTCACTTTCTCTCTCGGTTTGGTACGCTTTAATTTGTTTTACCGTAATTTGCACTACATATATGCCACATTGTTCATTAAAATGTGGTAATTGCTTTCTTGAAGGAATCAAATTGTGTCAATAATCTTATTCAGTATTGTACCAAAACACACAATTAGTACAGCTGTATATCTTACACTTTGATTGATTCTTCTTCCCATCAAAAAAAAGAAAGAAAGAAAACTAAACAAATAAAAAGAAAATGAAATTTACATTAATATAAAAAAAAAATTAAGGTAGAAATAACTATTTGCCAGGTGTGACAGGGTACCCAATACCGTGCCTTCTGGTGGGGAAAACGACAAACAACAGGCTGCAAATGAGGCCAATCCCGACTGGAACAATGTCCAAAACCTCCTGCGTGGTGTGCCCCGGCTGCGGATAGAAGCACGCCACCACATTCTTGTCCCTCACCGCCACAACCCCAAACACCAGCACCGATAAAACCGCATGGACCCAGTCTATGAACCCGATCCTTTTATTGCTCAAATCGGGCAGACCCGACCCGGAAGGGTCAGGGTAGTCAAACAGGAAGAGGCCCTTGAAGGTGGCTAAGCCGTAGTAGACCCGGTCGTCTGAGGCCTTGACGCTGTCCGTGAAGGAGGCCACGAAGCAGGAGAGGGAGAGGAGGACCAGGAGGAGGAAAGTCAACACCCGGGTGACCGGGTCGCAGGACCCGTTGTTGGTGAAGACCGGGGTCAGGAGCTGGAAGGCCAGGAGGGTCCCCGTCGGGAGCAGGTTGGCCAAGTTGGCTGTGGTGGTTAGGGTCTGTGAGATGGCTCGCTGGGAAAGACTCTGCAGACGCTGCGGCGGCCCGGCCCGGGTTTTCGACGTCTCGGCCGGTTCGGGTTCCGCTGTGGATGGTTGCTTGGTCGGGGCGGGTCTTGGTCTGAGAGACATGATGTGTTTGTATATGCTATATGATCGATTAATGGGTTTTTTGTTTGTTTGGTAATATTAATAAAGCTATAAACTGGTTTGAGAATGGTGATGACAAGGCTTTACATGGTAGATATACATATATATATAATATATATATAGGAATGTTTACTTGTCGTGAAAGGTAGTTGTTGTTGTGTTTCCATGGAGTTTCGTACCCTGTAATTTGGAGACGTCAAGATTTTTGACATGTTCAATGTTCGATCGTCTACTTTAATAATAATAATTCACATCCAGCTGAGCTAGCTACATATGGGATACGGACCGGAAGGTGTTTGCTATATTCAAATGCGTGTAAGTAATTAGTCATGTAATTAATATACGAATAAACCTAATATATTATTAGTGAATGAAAGATTAGGATGATCAACTAAGAAAAAAACATACGTCAACGAAAGCAAAGCTCACATTCGAGTTTGAAATTCCTTAGCGTTTCTTAATTTGCATTGATGGACGAACCTTCTTATGTATGCATGTACTTATGTGACGTGGAATAATGGATAATGACAATTTGTATGTGTTTATTGAATTTTTAGTATCTATTGAGTTTTTTTTTTTTTTTCGTTCTCTATATATGAATGTTCTAGTAGACTAATGGTTAGGTTATTGCATGCATGTCAAGCATGTAAGGAATTGTCTAAAATATAACAAGTGGTAGAAATTAATTACCAATAACCTTTTGCGTTCATACCTAACGATCGGATTTAAAAGGATCGGATTTAAAAGGATAGCCATTACATTGTAAATTACAAGTTAATTTAAAATTTGAAGCAAAGTTATATGTGTATGCTTTGAAAGGAATAAAGGATAGTGGCTTTTTTTTTTTTTTTTGACATTGATAGTGGCTTATTCCAAATAAGAAATTACTCTTATTCCCAAAACGAAAGCAAAAGAAAAATGGGCATTATCAATTTTAAGCCTATTTTAAAATTAACAGTCAAATAAAATATTATCAAAGTAAATCTATATTGGAAGTACATAAAATTTTCCAATTTATTACTTCTGTCTTAAACGAAAATAATAACCCAATTATTTATTTTTTAAATAATAATTTTCCTTTATTTTTAATTTTATCCTGCTGAGATGAGCACGTTTTGGGCAAATGATAATTAACGGCAGTTTTAGACAGAAAAGATTATGAGGGATTAACATGAAATAAAAATCTATAAAATGAGTATCTAAAAGCTAAAAATAAAATAATGGAGACTTAACCGTAAAAAAAAATAACAGAAATATTTTTTTTCCTTAACAGAATTAATATTAGGAGACATTATGGGATTTTGCTCTAAAAAATTGAGTTTAAGGTTAATTTTACTCTTTTTTTTTTTAGTTCAAAGAGTTTATTTTATTAATATGAAATTTCAATCTTAATCCTGCAAAAAATAATAGGGAAATTTTTGAATTATTGCAAATTTCGTTGTTATTCAATGTTTTGAAACGACATTAAAATTACTGGGAAATTGTTTCAATAATTCAGGTTGGGCTACATGAGTTTTGGGCCTCCGTATACCGGCCCATTGAAGTGGGGTCACGCAAATAGATAATCATCACGAGTTACGACTGGACGAGTCCAAGCCAAAACCTATTAAAAAAATAAGGGGAAAAAAAAAACGACGAAACGAAACGTTGTCTTCGAAACTCCAGAGGTACAGTAGATGCATCATCTTCCTCCCTCGCTTGAATTAAAAAAAAAAAAAAAAAAAAAAATCTTTCACATTATATACTTTCTGTATTAACCGACCGTTATTCTCGTTCTCTAACGTAAGTTTACAGCGAAGTTTGAAATAAACGGAACGTTGGGCTTAGTTCTAGGGTTTGGTTCCAAGTTCTAACACCTTGTATGTCCGAGTTTTGACTTGAATTAATACAATTTTTCCGAAATTTCTTGTTTTCGAGTAATATTTTCATTCAATGTAGGAACTCTTTGTTTAGGTGTTTGGTTTTCTTGAATTAGCTCTTTTTTTTTTGTGAAAAGTTGCAATTGTTTCAGAGTTTGAATTATTTCCAACATTGCATAAATTGATATAAATTATTGTTTTTGGGACTTAATTTCCAAGTTTAAGTTTTGGGTTGAGTTTGAATTTGAATTCCGCTGGTTGTTTTTGGTGGGTTCTGCTTACTTTTGTGTAGAAGAAGAAGAAGAAGAAGAAGAAGAATTTAGTGTTAGATTCGAAGATGAAGCGCAAGCGTGGACACAAGAAAGGAAAGTCTAAAGGAGCCTCTGCCTCTGCCTCTGCTGTGAGTGCCAAGGAGGCAGTTTCAAGTGCGGCTGTTGTTGTCAATGTGGAGAATGATTCTGGCTTGGTTGAGTTGGATAATGATAATAACAGTGACAATAATAAAGATGACTCTGGAATGGAGATTGATACGCCATCTTCAACTGGCACCGATCAGCCTCAAAATATAGCTAATGTTAATCCCGACGGCTCAATCGGTAAAGGGGTTGGGAAACCGCTTGGGCGTGTTAAGGTGAAGTTAAGAACTCCAAAAATAATGGAGTCCCAACTCACGTCTTCTGATGCTCCAACACAGAGTGATACAGATAAGAGTAGCCAGCAAATGGGTTTGGAAAAACAAGGTGTGGTTACAGATAAAATGGAAGATAGTGCCAATTCTTTGCCTGAAGCTCAAATGAGTGCACCTGGGAATTTATCCAAGAAAGCTGGGAGCATAAAGATTAAGTCATCTAAGGCTCTTGGGTCAAGTATTAGCCATACTAAAAACGATTCTGTACCTCCGACAAGAGATGTGAGTCCACACCGAAAGGAACAGAAGACGCCGGTTCAGGATCCTCGATTTAATAAGCAAGAACTAGATACTTGCCTGATGGTTTGTAGAAATCTTGATCGGATATTCTCCTGAATTTGTCGTATTATGTAGATTTTTTCTTTTTGGTTTTATTATGGGTTTTGGTTGTATTCTTGCCTAATGCTAATTTATTTGTGTTTGGCTGCATATATTGCTTGTGCAGGTGATAAAGAAGGTAATGAAAATGGATGCAGCTGAACCCTTCAATGTCCCTGTAAATCCTGTTGCTCTTGGAATCCCTGTAAGTATAAGTCTACTACATCCCTATGCGTATGTATTTTCTACTGGTGGAAAACAAATATTATTATGTCGGAGTCAGAACTACTTTCTTTTTTTTATTTTCTAGTTGTTTGGAAGTGAAATCATGTATTTGTTCTCATTGATATTGGGTTTCTGTTTGAGACCAGGATTACTTTGATGTGATAGACACACCAATGGATTTTGGAACAATATGTAGCAATCTCGAAAGTGGTACTAAGTATTCAAGTTCCGAGGATGTATTTAAAGATGTACAGTACATTTGGGACAACTGTTCCAAGTATAACAATAAGGGTGATTACATTTTGGATCTTTTGAGACGGGTGAAGAAGAATTTTACGAAGTATTGGACAGCAGCTGGGTTGTATAGCGGACAACCAAGAGGAACTGATGGTGAGGATTTCATGTTTATGCCTCTCCCCTGTTGATGCATTCTTTCTTAACTAAGCTACGCAGGGGTAGTTCTTTGTGTTTAAGCATATAGTAGACCAGCTTCTTCTTTTTGATTAGACGTAGACCAGCTTGTTCTTGTTTTCCATATTGTTCATCTGATGATCGTACTCTTTTTAGCATATTACGTCAAGTCAACCCAATTTTTCTTTTTCTTCATATTAGGGCCTGAGGGCATTCAAGAGAAGGTTGCACTATCAGGTCAGGGGAATTTACCTGCGAAAGGTGGTCAATCCAAAAAGGCAAAAAAGGGTCACGGGTATGTTCAGTTACTGTTTATGAATTTGTTCTTCATACTTGTCAATCATATTTTTAATTGCTGCTTCTCTTTCTCACTCGCTTCTCTCTCAACTTTTTTAAGCAAAGTTTTATAGCCAATTCTAAAATTTAGATTTCTGATATGTTGTTGCTGTTGTCTGACTACCTACCTTTTGTTGGACCTAAAACTTGTAAATAAGACACCTTGAGCGCAACCATTATGTTGACCTTGCTATGCACTTCATTTAAAAGTATAACGTTTATAATTCTAGGACTGTCAATGTCATGTGCTCTATGATTGAATGTTTATAACTCAGGAAGATGTCAAGACACAGGCACCTAGCCAAATCCTCTTGCCTAGATTTTTCTTAGTCCACATACATATTTATTCAACATCTCTCTTTTTCACGGACATCGTGTTGAAATCTTTCAATGTTCTTCCTGACAGAATTTGTTCTGGAGATGTATTTCTATGCTATGTTTTTGGCAGAAATAGTTGTTCCTATTTTTGTGTTTTCCTCTTCTGCAGAAGGCGTCATAAAGCCGATTGTTTATGTGCTATATGTGTTCTAAAGCGTCGTAGAAGGGAACGTGAGGAGAATGATCGAATTGCAAAAGCCCAGATTGTAGACGCTGACAATAATCCTCCTCAAGAGTTGAAGCGAGAGGTATCCCTGAAGTTTTTGGCTTGATAGCTGCTTTCTGCTTTTGATTCTTATTTTTCATTTTGTATTTTTGCATGGAAAAAGCGGCATGGCCAATTGAGTGGCAGATACAAGTAGTCCTGCAATTCTCACACCTTTATTTGTCTTACTTATGGAAAGAAGATTAGAAGCTTTTGATATCTAATTTATTAGTTTCATTTTTGTTTCCTCTAAATCTTTTATTTTCTTTTTACTTTTTTCTTGTTTTTTCGGTTATTGCTTTATTTAACTCTCTCTCTCTCTCTCTGTGTCTCTCTCTCTCTCTCTAAAGGAATCTTCGCCTGCAGAAAGCCCTTCTGGTGATAATACATCGTCAGATATGGATGAATCATCGGTAGATCCAAATGCAATTGCTCAAGTGGAAGAAAGGAAAGAAGCGAAAATGGAGGAATCTAAGCAGCACTGCCAGCCTTTGGCAGAGAAGGAAGAGGAGGAAGAGGATGACGAGGAGGAGGTGGAGGGGAATGACGAGGATGGAGAAAATGATGTTGACATGAAAAATGAAGACAATATTTTGACCCCAGAGCAGTTTGACAAATCAAATGAGGATGCTAATAATCAATCTCAACAAGCAATAGCAGAGGAGTCAGATGACAGAATCCAATTTGATACTCAAAAAGAAGACACAACAACGCAGCAGAAGGAAGGAACTGAAGCTGTTGAAAAAGAGAAACACAAGGTATTTATGTCGTTTTTATTCCGTCCATCAAGCATAAGACATGCATGCATATACATGAATCAGACATGGTACTGCACACTTGGACTCATTATGTTTGTGCATCTCGGTGCTGAAGAAAAAGCGTGAAAATTTTATGCTACCAACTGGATAAATCTTAAACAATGGTTTTTGTATTTGTAATTTTTTTTTTCAATCTTTTGTTTTACCTAAAACAAAATAGACAACATAGGAAGAAAGGAATCAGTTGATGCCCCCTACCAAAGCTCATACTGCAAAATGCAAGTACTGCAATGTTTTATGTTTTCATTGGACGTGTTTGAGACTTGATGGTATTTTTTGTTACAGGGGACAGAAGAAACACATCCAAAAGTTAAAGCTAAGCCGATTAAGCTTTTTGAGAATCCCATGCTCCTGGATTTATGTGGAATACTATTCCCTAACAGTGCAAACTCCATCTGGAGTGGACCACATTCTCTAGTTCACCGGCAGAGTACTTCTCGTGCTAGGGCTATTCATTCAGCTATTGATACGCTCATGAAGTAGGTGAATCATTAAAATGGTTAGAGATGACTACTCTTGGCAACATTCCTGGTGAAGCTTTGAGTTAAGCTAACACATTACTAATTTTTTTTCTTTCGCTGTAGTTTAGTTGTTTCTCAGTAGCCTGTACTAGGGAAAAGAGGATATTAGTAATACTAATTATTATGATCTTGAGGTTGGTTTGTGGTGTTCAAGTAAATCTAGTGTGCATGCATTGTTCAAATTCATGTCTGCGATTTGAACGATGACAACCAGCCTTGTGTGTTGAGCTGCATGGAGCTCATTTCGGACGGAGATATTTATTGGACTGTAGTTTTAGTTAGTTCTTCGGGGTGAGAGATTCAGCTTCTAGAAATAGTCAAAATGTGTAACCTCTGTGATGGATGAATGACAATTACAAATTTACAATACCTGTACAAATATGTGACATCATTTTCCTCCCCTTTTCTTTCTGATAATTTTGGCTGAAGCGTATTTCTTATCCCGACTTCGAGTATATATGTATTTAAGTTTGATTCGATATTCTAAATTTTGATATTTGACCTCTCTCTTCTAAAATAGGTATATTCCTAATTGAAAATATTAATCTTTATTGCGGCATAATTTCTTCCCAACATGGATATGGCCTGTCATCATGAAGATACTTAAAAAAATAAAATCGTAGTAATAACACAATTAGGAAACAGAAACGATGCAATTTTTATAATTTATACATGATTTTCTTTTGGGGGAAACATAATTTATACATGTATGGTTGTATGCTCCTATAAAACATATTTATTCGATATATATATATTTTTTGATACTGGGATAGGGGGTTGAACTTTAGACTTCAATATTGACGGTAAGCGTGGTTACCAATATAATGGGGCTAAATCTACGACCACATTTATTTTGATATTTTTTTTCATATAGAAAAGGTTAAAAAACCAAAAAACAAAGAAGCCTTCAGTAATTTGATCTTAAAGCCATTTTATTTGCTTTCAATTTTAGATTGATTATAATATTTCTGTCAAAAGATTGCATCAAAGTTAAGACAAATAATTTTTCCATAAATTAATGAAGATTCTTTTTCCATCCTCTTCGTGACACACAAGGGAACTAAGAAAGTATTGAAGAATTTTCCCTTTTAAGAGAAAATTTCCAATTTCTCAAACCGTGTTTCCAATCTCCAATTTGTGCAAACCACCATCTAAATTATCTTCTACAAATTATTTGGACTGATTTATGCTTATAATGTTTGTAAGAATGTTATATCTTCCTTAACTAACTTTTTAGTTGTTTCTTAGATTTGAGTTTTAAGGTTTGAGTTTCAACTTTCAAGAAATATTCAAAATGCGTAACCTCTGTGATGTACGAATGATTGTTTCCTCGTGTGTCTCTTTTTAACTTGCCGATGGGAATGTGTGTTCTACACTGAACAATGGTTTGTATAGACCTGAGTTGAATCAGTCTGACGAGAGAAAAAAAAACACATGAAAGAATGTGTATTTATCTTGAGTCGATTATTTGCGTTTTGTTAATTTATTCACCAAAGAAAAGTAAAGAGAGAACAAAATTCTTTGAGGCACGACAAATTACATTGAAAACGTTTAACGTCATCATTTTGAGACAAGAAAGAACTTTGGTTCACAAATAACCTCGGTGATTGCTCACGAGCTCAGACCGTTACATTTTTGTTCAACGAGTCAAACCAACTGAGAGGCAAGGATTATTGCAACCAACAAAAAATCAATAATGTTCAAGATGCCGACTACTGGAAAATGTAGGAGAAAAATGTTGCTCAAGAAAAGAAGATATAATCTTTGACATGTAGGAAGAAGCTTCAATTTCTTCCCAAGTAATCTTATGGCAGGTCATATTTCACATGTCCAAGGTATAGACCACATGACGGCGCCATTGGACTGGCAGCTGTTACAGTCTTTGCGTTCAGGATCCTTTCAACTGAGCAATCCATTATATTTTTTTGGGGGCGGTAAAGAAAAGAAAAAAGTTAGTCCAAATAAATGGCAGAAAAAAATAGTGCCAAAGGAGAGGGAGCATACCATCAGATATTGATAAATCTCCAGTGCCAACTGCTTTGAGTACACCAACAAGCAGTCTAACCTGAGTATCCATGTATTTGCAATTAGTTTTGCAATAGAGCACATGCATTTGCAATATAATCCCTTGATAACAATAATTTACAAGGAACAGTAACAAGCAGAATACCAACCTGGTGATAAAGAAAAGAGCGTGCACGAGCAGTTACCACAAGGCAACGGTGTTTTCTCCTCATGCCAAAGCCTAGACTACTTTCAGTATGGAAGCATTGAGAATCCTCGTGAGTCAAACTATTTTGATTCCTCTCCAATATTGAAGGGAAATAAGGAGTAGGTGCGACCTCAGAAACATTTAGTTCATCTAATGTTCGCACAGGCGATTTCGCCTGTAAACAAAAAATGATTCTACAACAAATTACATGGAGAGTGGGGTGAAAGAAAACAATGGCATAAAGGATAAAAAAAATGAAACTGATTAGACATACTCATGCTAAAAAGTGAATTAAACACAACTTTCTTTATAAAAAGCACCAAGAAATAACCTGACAACCAGCTGCCCGGAAAGAACTAAAATCATGATGACCAACAAGAACTTTGCAAGCTTCCTGCAGGACAATAAAAAACATATTTATATGGACAGAATACTGTTACTAGACACATTTGTGGGAAAATATCAATATGTCAACCTGCATAGCAGGAAGATCTAGCTCCTCAGGTACATGCCAAGCACGGTCTTTCTCAAAAGTTGATAAAGGCTCTGGCCCAGACAACAAGCGATAGAAGTACCTGAAAGGCACTTTTTAGTGGAAAAAAGGAACATTTTCTAAATGTCACTGTGGCCCTTACATATATGTAATGAAGGTTTTGATATGCAAGTACCTACGTTCGCTCTTGAGCTTTAAATCTAGCATGAAAATCAAGTGGAACGGTGCGGACATCAGTCACCATTACATCACCTTCATTCTTCTGAAGATCAAAACACAATAAGTCAGAACTTCATTAGTGCTAAGTAAAGTGGTTAGGACATGCGTGGGCCCAAGTCTAAACAAACACCTCAAGCAAAATAAATTACATTAAAAAGAAAAACAAAAAAAAAATCAAAACAAGGATCAGGCATCCAGTTGGTAATGGTTTAAGTACACCGAACTTGTGTTTTAAGAAGAAAAGAAAATAGTAATCCTTGTC
The DNA here is from genome assembly GCA_002914845.1 of Trema orientale. Lineage (NCBI taxonomy): Eukaryota > Viridiplantae > Streptophyta > Magnoliopsida > Rosales > Cannabaceae > Trema > Trema orientale. The sequence goes on from JXTC01000170.1 coordinate 254,040, forward strand.
TTGTAATATGGGAAGTAAAGCATCTAACTAGCATAAACCTTCATCTAAAGTTAGATACTCATGCCAACTCAACATAGTGAGAAGATTAGGCACAAAACGGTGAATTTGCAGCAAGTCATTTGGTTGCCCATTTAATCCAATTCATCAGAGTCGTTTAGAATTAGTTAAGGCCATGTCAGTAATAACAGGACTATCAGTTATAGGTATGGTAAGAGACTGCACCTGTAAGAAATGGTTCACAGCTCTTTTGACCACAGCAGGTTCATGAGGCGGTAACTGCACTTCGACAAAACTGAAGTTAGAAATGGTCATAAGGTAGAAGACCAGCATGAGTTGGTCGTCTGGGGGTGTGTTAAAGAGAGAGCCTTAGTTCCCACTTTTTGTCATGTGCACAACTTAAAAAGTAGTAATCCGTAGCAAAGACGCCCTCAGCCGCTATCAAGAGTTGAAAAAGAGATAACTAAATCAAATCTACTTAAAAAGAAAAAGTTAACAGTATCTGTGTGTGGCATACCACTTCACCAGGCTTCCTTTTGCTTATGCGTTCTACGTCTACATGACAAACATTTGATAAGGCATGCACTCCTGCATCCTGCAAATAGTAAATGAATCGTAGAGTAACCATATAGGAAAAGTTAAAAAGGAGTAGCTATATTTTGTTTTTAAGTCACCGAATGAGAGGGAGAGAGACTTACAGTTCGACTTGAGCAGAAAATTGAAACTGGCTGGCCAACAAATTTATGAAAAGCCTCCTAAGGAAACCGTCAAACCCACCCAAATTAACCCACCAGCAGCTATATGATATGAAGGTTGAGTATAGAACTTAAAGCCATTAAATTTTTCAGTTTGAGTAAAAGATATTACTTCATGCAGTCGCAGTCAGTTTACTTGTATTCTTATTCAACTGAAATATGCCGTAAATTCTAGTCGGTGACAATTGAGCAGCAGAGAACATACCCCATTTAATTTCCAAATATTGTTTTTATTTCAAAACATAAATTCTATGGAAGACAACCCAATTGAGGGGTACCCCCAAAGGAGATATCTTTCTCAACTATATCAATATGATTTCAATTCAATTCAGCAGTATCTACTGTTCAATCAATTCAAATAAAGATGGAAAATTTGAATAAAGCGACCTGGAGAACGCCAACCACGGTGCGGCAATTTAGCTGTTGCTGAGACCCAGAGAAGCGAGTTCCAATATACTCAATTGCCACCAGATACCGTTGAATTCCATTTCTAGGGTTTTGGCTCATACCACAGTAGTCTTCTTCTTCTTCTTCGCCTCTGTGATTTTCGCTGGTCTTAGCGACCTTTGAAGGTCTTTCTGGAGATTCGACTGTATCTGTATCCGTGTCTAGTGCGTGTTTTGAATCTTCACTCATTGCTGTGATTTTCTCCCACTTTCTCGGGCCCCAAACAGCCCAATCAGGAGTTTTCAGGTTTAGAAAGGATCACGGAGCAAAGGGAAGGGACGGGGCTTAAGGGTTTTAGGTGTCTTTGCGGTTTGCGGCTCACTGGCTCAGGGTGTTCTTCTACATGTCGTTTCCTTCGAAGCTGTCGTTCAAATAGAAACGATATGTCGTTTTTTTTCCAAACCCATATATGAACCAATGACCATTTTTCATGCAAAAGAGTAGATATATTACTATCTAGCTAAAATATTCTAATTTCGATATGTATATTATTTAATATGCTTAGTTCATCAACAATATGAACAAAAATTTAGTTCATCAACAATATGAACAAATATTTACTATTAAAAAAAAAAACAAAGAGAGGTAAAACATGGCAGCACTTTCTTTTCTTTGTGATATAAAGAAACAAAAAAATAATAAGGATATCTGCAAAAAAAATTACCCTGAAGTTTGGGTGTTCTGCAATTTAAATCCTAAAGTTTGGAATCTGCAAAATAATACCCTGAGATTAAGAATTTCTGAAAATTAATACCCTCGACAGATTTTTTGACGAATTTTAGGAACAAAAAAAATAATAATACCCTCCACTAAAACTAGATTAATCCATATTATTCATCTTAATTTTGAGGATATTATTGTATTTTATCAGTTAAAATTATTCAAAAAGTCAACTCAAGGTATTAATTTTCAGAAATTCGTAATCTCAGGGTATTATTTTGCAGAGTCTAAACTTACGAGTTTAAATTGTAGAACACCAAAACTTCAGGGTATTTTTTTGCAGTTATCCCAAAATAATATTACTAAAAGTTAGAATGTAATTCAATTATTTAATAGTTTTTCTCAACTTCCTATCTTGCTAGATGATGCTAGTTGACGAAGTCACGGGAGCAGGATTATAAAATTGGTGATACATTTTAAAATATGTCAATCTAACGGTTTATATTTCAACAAAACTAAAGTTAGATAAAATTAGGGGCGTTCATGGCTAGTTTGGTCAGTCTTAACTCCCTACATATAGACCTAATTGTGCATGCAGTTTGAAAAGGTCATCAAACCATGTGGTCTGAAATGGCCAACTAAAGCCAATCAGACTGCACCCACATTATGCGGTGCGGTTTGGACATTTTTTGCGATTTGGAATATTGTGCAAGTTTGAGAGAGATCGAGCTGTCACGAGTAGCCTAAGACCAAAAGAGAAACACGAGCTCCAATGTGCCAATGGGTGAGGGTGAGAGGCTAGAGTGAGAGGGAAAAGGTGAGCTAGAGAGATATGGGGTGTCAACCTCACGTCTTCCTCAATGATGGTCTGAGTGAGAATGAAAGAGATGGGAGCATGTGAGATAGAGTGAGAGTGATAAACAGCTGGAGACTAAGTAAGAAGTGAAACCCTATAGGCCTTGACTAAATGAGTAAATAGGCCATATTGAGTGATAAGGGTGAGACACATAATATATGTAGGGATAGACTGTAAGACCGCTTTCATAATGATTTCTCGTCGTCCTGTAGAATATAATTCCCTCCACCAGTTTTGGACTCTCTTTCTGATTCTCTCAATAATATGATCAAATGTTCGGCCCGACAACAATTAGAAGACCAAGATAGCAATCATGAGACTAAACACTTGGGAGGTCAAATCCTCATTTGGACTTGGAGTAATTGCAGATTTTTCAAAATTGATTTTCTGGCCTGACGCCGCTTCATACCAAGAAAAAATCCTACGAAGAGCTTTAGCATCGTGGCTGGTAGCTTAAGTGAAAACTAAACTATTATCAACAAAAAACAGAGGGAAAAAGATACCTAATACTATCTTTTGATAAATAATACCAAGAATACTATGTCCAAAATTTTACTTATTTTTGTACTACCTTTTTTTAGAAAAATAACAAATTCTTACTAAGAAAGACTAAATAACATCTTAGAATTTCTATTTTTTCTTGTTTCTTTTTGCTACTAGTTTACTTGTAGCTGATCACTCTTAAAACTAATTACTACTTTATTTTTAAAAATTATAAACTAATTGATTTTTAGAAACTAGAAACCAAATTGGTTACTAAAACCAACAATTATATTGGTTTTCATCATAAATATCATAATTATTTAGTTAATAAAAACTGAAAACTAAATTAGTTTCTATCATAAACAGTAGAACTATTTGGTTAATTTAATTATTGATTACTAGAAACCAATTTGGTTATTGGAAACTAGTTGCCAGAATCCAAAATTTTATATATTTCTGTTGCTTTTACTTCAAAAATATAATTATTTAATTTGAGAACTTGATCATATTCTTCAGCGTCCTTGTTCAATGCCTCACCAAATTCTTGCTACAGGGCATTCTTCAAAAAGCAAATCACAATAGCTTTTAGGAAACTTTCATTGTTTCCTGTGATTTGAAAAAGAAACCATAATAGTTTCTAGGAAATTTTTGTGGTTTCCTGTAATTTACTTAGTTACAGGGTAATCTGCTAAAAGGAAACCACGATAGTTTTTTGTGATTTATTTAGCTACAGGACATTCTACAAAAAAGAAACCGTAATGGTTTCTCGAAAATATTCATGGTTTCATGTGATTTACTTACATACAGGATATTCAGAAACCATGATGGTTTCCTATGATTTATTTAGTTATAGGACATTCTACAAAAAAGAAACCACAATGATTTCCCGGAAATGTTCATGGTTTCATGTGATTTACTTACGTACAAGATATTCGGCTAAAGGAAACCAAAATGGTTTCCAGGAAACCTTTGCGGTTTCCTGTGATTTACTTACTTACAGAACATTCCGCTAATAGGAAACCAAATTGGTTTCCAAGAAACCACGAAAGTTTCTTGTAAAAAAAAAAAGATGACTTATTTACTAAAATGTCACCGCGTTTTCTAACTTTCAAAGTATTTAGAAAAATGCCATAAAAATGACGTACGAATTTTTATTATTTTTGAAAAGTCATAAATTTGGTATTATTTTTTGAAAAATAGGTATAAGTGTCCAAAACCCAAAAACAGATAGCTAATCCAGGTATTATCTCTCGCACACCAAAAACCCATAAGGTCTTCTGAATTCTCAGCTTTGTTAATCAGAAAGGAGAAGGCCTCAGCACATAAGAGGAAACGATACAAAATAGTGGGCAGCCTTGACGGAGCCCCCAGGATGGTAATATCTGACCTTCGGCCTTCCCATTTAGTCCAACCGAAAAGGATGCCGAAGAAACACAATCCATTATCTAATCCACTATACGATTACCGAAACCCATTCGAAGCATCAGAAGCCGAAGAAAAGACCATTCAACCCAATTGTAAGCTGCTTATGTCCAACTTAAGCGGCATAAAACCTTTCTTCCCATTTGATTTATATGCAAATAACTTGATAAAAATTAAAGAAACCCTCATCATGTAGTACACGTGCTTTAAATATTATTAATGCATCGTTTCTATGACAGTTTGTTTTTTATTTTATTTTATTCTAACTCGAAAAGAAAGTGTGTCAAAAACAACATTAAACTTGAATATGTGGTTTATTTTGAGAATCACTCGGACGACACATGCCTAGTACTGAAGTCGAAACCACACATGCATGTATGCTCATTGTTTATTGTCTCTACCTTACATGTAAATTTGTAATCAAGGACTGATACAAACACCATCCAAGGGCAGCCGGCACACAAGCCTAGTCCTCGATCTTTCATTCTTCACAAACCTCACAGCCCTCTAAATACTCGACATGTCAGTTACGCTACTACCTATCCATAATTCGGCATCACAGTACTTTAAAATAACCTATCATCCGATAATCAAATACTAGTACGAGCCTACAACTTGATTTAAATTGCTGGAAAATAGACCGAGGAAAGTAACTCAAGATTTCAGACGCAAAAAGAAAAACTCCACTCACTCACCAACTCTCCTAATTCAACTCACTGCTCACCGACTACAAAGCCTATTAAGTAAAAAATGAACACTGCAAATCAACTAGATGAAAAGCTGGGGAAAAATAATAATAATAATAAAATGAGAATCGAAAAGGGAAAAGAGAAACAAAACGACAGAAATTAAAAGAACAGAAAAAACAACAGCAGGCCTATTGTGCTAACACTAAACTATTAAATGTCTGTCTGGACACTCCACTCTTCAGGCGCTGGCGCTAAGGGAAAGATTTTTGGTGAGACTGATGAGAGCTGATGTCCGGTCAGAGGTTTCAACTTCAACTGCACTTCCACGATTCTGCACAGAACACAATACAAATCTCAGCTAATATACAAGATAGGTAATGGCAAAGTGTTTCTTATTTGTTTGTTTGATAGAGAACGAAAGTCAGAAAAGAAACTCACAGCGAAGTCGCTGTTATTGTAGTTGGATTCCATCTTCAAAGTTGCAGGCTTAATGGCCCTTTTGGCCTGAAGAGACTTCTCTCGGGTCTCATAGAAGTTAAAATCATCTAACAATGACGTTTTTGCAGTGTAACTCTTGAATATATTCAACATTTCTAGACCTTGCTTCAGTCCAATCTGCAAATAATTATCCAAAAATTATTAAATATTAGCCACCGACCATAATAATGGGGAAATAGACAGCAATATAGCATCTCAAAGCAGTACCTCTTGGGTATCACGGGTGAAAGTTACAGGCTTGTTATCATTATTTTCCAGAATAATGTGCCGCAACTGAGTGTTCGGTATGTCTTTTACTATATGCCAGTTTACTGGGAAGAACCCATTCCACTTGTCAACTTGCCAGAAGTCCATGTCTTTGTTAAAATCTACCTGGCCAGCCATCTCCGCTACGCCAACAAATTGTCCACTCCCATTTACCTGCTCAAGAGAAAAATAGAATCCATACACAGTTAAATGACAGGGCACATTCAGATATTCAACAATGAAGATTTTCCTTCCTCGAGTTGGATCAAGTCTTGATGTATCAAAGACCAAAAAAGAAGCCAACTAATAACAAACACATGCAAAAGGTACAAGTGCTGACTAACCGAGAAGAAGAGGAAGATAGGATATCTTGTGCCTGTCTCACTCAATTTCCCTTCTGCATCACGATATGCTGCATCTAGCTTCTTGTTGCCATTCGGGGTACTAGCCCAAACATCATATTTAATAGACTTGTGAATGTCGTCTTCACTGTAGGACTTGATAACGTAAAATTTAGCATTCTCATAATCAGTTGGGAAATCAGGTATATTATACTGATCTCTCTGAACTGCAAATCCCAATTCTTCCTTTTCAGGTGAAGAATCTGAATGAGTCTTAATGCGGGACCTTGGACCACGGGTTAGTTCGGCTGAGGCTTCAAAGTCTCCATTCCTGTTATTTTTGTCCCTTGACTTAAATCTATCATTTCCAGTCCATATTTTCCCATACGGTTTATAGCTAGTAAAACCAGTATGTGGGTACAGACCTTGTTTCTGATTGGCAAATGACGAAATCCTTCCAACTTGGGGGTATCCCTTCAGAAGGCCAGCGAAATCAGAACCCAAATGAGGCACCTGCAAGATTATAAATGCCATACAATTTAATCCTAAGACCCAATAAGATGAATGAATCCCAAATATAATCATGATTAATTATTATAGCTCCACTGCTCTACCCAGCAATATATGCCAATCGCATCATCATGTAAGATCAAACGAGGTCATAAAACACTAAGGCCCCGTTTGGCACATGGGATTGGGATTAGGATTGGGATAAATAATCCCAATCCCATGTTTGAGGACAACATTTGACCGGATAAGTAATCCGTTGACTGAAAATAATCCTATATA